>JAXGGA010002472.1:0-121600 GCA_038373865.1 Uloborus plumipes | reverse complement strand
TGACGACCCTTTTAAAATCGGTGAGCTGTTGATAATGGCTTCTTCGTCTTCTTAAAAGGTATTTCCTGGCTAACATGAACGCAATTCGTCCAATTTCACGGAAAAATAATTCACATGAGCTTCACAACACGCTTTTAAAACAAGCCTTATTTGCATGTTCTGAGTGACGCCAGCTGCGCAACACTTATGCGCGGAGCACGAAATTTCAATCGATGTCATCTTTCAGTTGTATAAACACGCCTATCAAATTTCGTTTATCTAACACAAGTCTTTCTTGGTGTTGGGATTTTTTTTTCCGCCAGTGTAACTGCTGAAATATTTATCGATTTAAACAATGATACGGTTTTTCATCATTGAGAGAGCTTACTGATTTAACGAGGATTGTTGTTTTGTCATATTACAAGCAAATAGTAATTTCGACTCAATATTTATTGCTAAAAATACGTTTTTTAAGCAAGTTATTTTATCATCATCGATGAAATTAACTTACATCAACGCTCATCATTGTTTTTAATTTTTCATAAGTATTTTGTCACTATGATTGTTTTCTTTTATATTTAAGATATCGCTGAAAATTTTGCATTAGTGAAACATATTTTCTGATTTCAGTGAAAGCCTCTGTTTCACACCAGAATCCTACATGAATTTGACGTATGGGCGATTCTCTGTAAACTCGTCATTTTTCACTCGAAATCATGGTTCTCATGGGTTTTTGAAATGTTCGTATAATTATAATACTATTGCTCAGAAAATGAATCTATTACTTTGGTTTGAAAGAGGGCCAATTGAAGTTTATGTTTTTCTGATAAATCATGATAGGGGGTTACTCCCCTGCCTAGTATAACTAGGCAGGGGACTGTGCTAGGTAGCTGTATTTTTGCCCTTTGTAGCGTAATATCTGCAAAACTATTGGAACATAATTAGTTTCGAGACTACCTATAAATTTAGGCAGAAATCGTGGACATAATAACTAATATGTTTCATAATTAAACTAATTGCCATTAATAAAATCACTTCCCAGAGGACTGTTTTCGCAACGTCACTGATGCATACTTTCAGCACAAATGTGGCTCTCAGAACTAAACAAAGTGGCGTTTCAACACCGTTCTCGGCGATTTCGTCAAATTTCAGACTGATTACTTAAAACTTCATGCCAAAAAGAATTTGCAAAAGTTATAGATTTTTCGTATTACAGCTTTGAATTTGTTGCAGGGGACTGTTCGAAAAAACTCCGGACAGAATTTACATGACAATTTTAAGTTTTAGAAATACGTAATTATACTTTATTTCATAAAAAATATATAGCTTCATTATTCTATTTTTAGATATTAATTGCCAAATTTATGGTAGTTTTAATAGGTTTTTTTGAAATACTATGCTTTAACAGTTAGACTATGGGATTTGGACAGCCAGGGGACTGTGTTTTTGTGCGCTTAGATAATCTCTAGAAGAAAAAATTAAATTGTTATCGCTCCAAATACAATTGGCCCACAAAGTATTACTGCTTTTCTTGTATTAAGAGCGATAATTACTTAATTACACTTTATTATTTTTAAAATACTTGGTCCGGACAGCCAATTACCACTTTACAGAGAATCGCCCGTATACAATAATATTTTGTTATTATTATAACAATACAATATTCTAATTATTATTGAAATAACTTAGTAATTTTAATTCATTTCATTATTTTAGTGCTATTGTTATGCGGTACAGTAACACCTCGTTGTATCACTCTTGTCGGAGAAAAACAACAAAATGCGATGTATCCGAAAACACGATATAATCAATGTCATAAAAAGTAACGATTCAATGATGCACGAACTAATGGCAGGTGCCTTTACGAAAATAGTAGTTCATTATCATATTGAGAGCATTTTCTTTCTTAGAAATTAAAGAAAATTAGCTTACCAATTTTTCTTTTGAAATAACAATAGTGTAGTAACAATAAATTAAATATTTCTAAAGTTTTGTGATGGAATATAAATCGAAAACTGTACCTTAATCTGCGACAAATGCAGTGAATAGAAAACATACAAGTTTTGTTCATTGATTTCAAAAAGACATATAATTAAAAAAACATATAGATTCTTTGGGAGAAAGGAAAAGCGCGATATATCCGAATGAGCAATATAACGAGGCGCGATGTGATGAGGATTTACTTTATTATGTTGCTATTACGAGCGTTAACTAATATCTTCTTCATTCTTATACTTTCAAATGCTTATTTCTGTAACGCACCTAAATAGCCGTAGCTTCTTTTATCATTTCCGAAATTGTCGACTTCATTGTTTCTATATTTTGTATCCATTGTTACTGCACGTCCTTCTTACAGCACTTTTGATGGATATATTTTATGTGCTTTTGTGTACTTCTTTCTTTGAAAAAAGTCGAAACTGGTAAATTTTCACTTGAAGACAAGCGTAATGTTTTCCTTCGCAAGGAAACGTAAATAAACACGCTATTTCGAAAGTACTTTCAACAGTAAAGAAAACGAATAAAACCGAGTACATCTTAGTTTTGATTCAACAGGTGATTCGTGTGTTCTTGGATTCATGTTTATATATCTGTACATATATATTTATATATCAGCTACTTTTATTTGTTTTTTAACCTCGACTTGAACGATTCGCAGTCAAAAAAGTCCACAAAGATTGCAAAATGATTTGAATTTGAATAGTGCATCGTCAAGGCTGGAGGCTGATATCGGAAGAATTAAGGAGATCGAATTATTTTGCATCTCAATTTCGAGAATCTTAGCTTCAATTTGTGAGAATTTGACATGTATCTTAAAAATCATTTTATCTTTTTATTTGTCCACTCAGCAAATATAGTAACGAGGTTCAAACCAAAGGCGGATTCATGTTCTGTCTTTTTTTTTGGGGGGGGGGGGTGGATTTTTAAAATGTTTGAACTCAAATTGGTGGTAGAGTCATAAGTATAACATTTTGACGCAAACAGTTAGTCTGTGTCCTTCTCCTCATACTTTCTCCTCTTCAAAATACCAGAAAGCAGTTTTAAGCGATATTTGATAGTGATCGAGAGGGGGGGAGGGGAGACTATGATTCCTACGAATCACCTCCTGGATCAACCTTTGATGCTCAGTTTAAAAGCTTCTGCTCCAATATGTTTATTGCTTGCATCGATATAAACAGCGTGCATTGATCAAACTCCATGTCGTTCTTTTAAAGCCTCGCCTTGCTGTTGTACATGCTCCACCAGAAGCATTAAAATTTGCTACTTTCAAATGGAGTTCCATTCTTCCTATAGTGGCAAATGAAAGGACTTGCTGCAAAACGGACGTAGCTCCAATTTCAATGTTTTCTAAAAATCAACACTAGAGCTTAAAATACCAATCCATTTGTTCTTTTTTGTATTTTTAAAAATCCCCTTGTATGCTTCCCAGTACAGTTATACAAAAGGAGTCAT
This sequence comes from Uloborus plumipes, assembly GCA_038373865.1. Taxonomy (NCBI): domain Eukaryota; kingdom Metazoa; phylum Arthropoda; class Arachnida; order Araneae; family Uloboridae; genus Uloborus; species Uloborus plumipes. Next base: position 118,171 of record JAXGGA010002472.1, on the reverse strand, counting down.
AACAATTAAAAACATTCAAAATGTAGTGCTGAGCTTAAAGTTTTAATGCTGATCTTTTGAAAATTGAAATTTAGTGCTACCTCTTTGCATGCATAAAAGTTTATCAAATTTATCTACAATTAAGTTTTATTAGCGCAAATATGATGAAAAAATTTAAACGTGTTTCTTGTATGTTTTTCAAAAGATGTTCTGCAATTTTAAAAGTTTCAAGATTTTCAATGAAGAAAACTGTCAACTAGTAGCATAGCTCATTTACATATAAGCAAAATTCTTTCAGAAAGAGAGAATGCCGAGAATGAAATCTTTAACATTCTAATCCGCCACAGAATTAGCATTTTCGAAACAAGCGAATCTATGTAAAAGAGCTTTAAAACGTAAAACACTGTCATACGGATAACAAAAGCAACAGCAAGGAAATTCCGCTTTTGTCAGGAAGAGAAAAACATCGCAAAATCTTGCTCGCAGGAAAAAGTTTTTAACAGTTCCACAATACACGACCGATAAAGTTTTAAATCCAGGTTGCGGCATCACGCACTTCAGGAAAGATCTGTCCTAGTCCCCGACCTTAAATTTTTTTTCAAGTTTCCATAAATTCGCAGGGTGTCGTAACGCGAAAAAGAAGCCATTTGTTCGTATAACGATTCATCCGAGGAACGGTTGACATTATCTCCAAGGTTGCTAGCCCTGACACCGTTGACAAGGAGGAAGAATACCTTCTGTCCATCGTTCTTTGTTGTGGTTTCGTTTCAAAGTCGTCCATTTTGGATCCTTTCGGATCTTAAAGGTTTAGTTTCTTTTCGTGAGGACCGATAAAACGATAAAACGCTAAGATATGCGCTGTCGAATTTCCTTTACAATCAGTGACTTATATTTCACTTTGATAAATTGATACATTGTGGAGCAAAGGGGCATTCGGACGTTTTAAAGTTTTGAGTAAAATGAGTTCAATATTCAAATCCTAGGCAGGCTTTTATTGAACTTTTTTTTTTTATAAATCACGCTGTATAGCAGCATCTACACTGCAAAAAATAAACTGTTGTTTCTACAGTATAACACTGGAAACAGGTGTTCCAGTTTGAAATTGTAAAACGTACAGTATTAAACTGTAAAAGTAACAATTTTAGTTTATTACCATAAAATTAGCTGTATTATACTGTAAAAACAACAGTTTAATACTGGCAGCAGAGGTTCCAGCTTTAAACAGTAAAATGTACAGCAATTAACTGTAAAATTAGCAATTTTACAGTTTATTAGTGCAAAAGTAGTAACTGTACTGTTTATTACTGTAAAATTAGCAATAACCAGCTGTATTATACTGTAAAAACAACATTTTATTTTTGCAGTGTACCAGGGTTACTAGTAGTAATTTAGGGCAAAGTGAGAGGGTGAAATATTTACTCTGTCTTTTATGCCACCTATTTATATGACAATATTTTAACCAGTTGTATCACATATAGTCTATTCCAGTCATGCAAATGTTACCATTAAAAATTTGTGCATGTGATAATACCAGAAACTATCAAAATTGATACTCATAATATTTTGTTGTAAGTAAAATATTATTTTTGTTATAAAATAAACTGTTCAGGTTCTTGTCACAGATAGTTTAAATATTAATTAACACCCACAAATATCCAATGCAGCACTTATTTACATAGTATTGAGCTTATTTTTGTTTTAAATGTTTTGTTTAATTAATTGGCCACAAGGCAAAGTGGATGAAGAAGCTGAAATAGTTCACCTCGTGTACTTGGCATATCCAAGGCGGTCCTTTTGAACTTTTTCAGGGGCGATGGTAAATAGTGTGTACTCAGAGCCCGATCATTCTGACGTTGGACATGGGGCACATATCTATTTCAGGGCCCCCGCCCCCTTCTCATATCAGTTACGTGTGACGAGTAAAAAAAATTCTTACAATACCAGAATGAAATAAAAGTTTTGTGCAAAGATAAAACTTAAAAAAATAATTATAATAATGTTATCAAATTATTATTACAAAAATATATATGTCGACGTACACAGAACGCATTTACTATTAATAGTAAAATATACAGTTGGCATTTAGCATTTAGGATGCGTTGGATAAAGTAAGAGGATTTTGGGCCCCCCTGAACTCTAAGCAGAGGGGCTTGTGCCCCGTGTGCCCCTGCGGTAATCAGGCTCTGTGTGTACTCAATGTAAAAAGCAACAAAAAAGAGCACAAACCACGTCCACTTTTATGTAAATACTTTGATTTCATAAAGGTAAACAAAACTAGCACATGATAAAAATAAAACAAAAAATGCGGTGTATTTGAATTCCATAAAACATTTCGATTGGGGTGTTGTTAATCCGGCAGAAGGCGCACACCTAACAATGTCGAAAGAGATCGCGTTGGGTGACTGAGTAACCCCACTCAGTTTTATCTAAAATTTTCTATAAATTGGACGATAAAACACATTTGAATTATAAATAATAATAAGTGCCTTAATTCTTTGGGAAAATTAACTTTTTTAGTTAAGAAAACTGTTTTTAATATTTAAGAAAATACTGAAACTGTGATCTGTAACACATCTATATTTGCCATGCGACAGGTATTTGGATAAGAATGGGATGACTATACTAGACAGTAACTTGACACTGAACGTCACTACAGGAGGAGCCAATAAGAGCTCACAAGCAGTTTGTGATCTCGTTTAATTCGTCAAGTAGACTGTGACGTTTTATCCAGCTCGTTTTTCATAGGCTAACGTCATGCTGACGTCACGATGTTTTTGTCAAGAAACCTCGCAGTGTAGTATATGTGCCCCGTGCGATTTTTCTTGTGTTAAGTATTTTCAATCACGTTAAAACGTATTTGAAGTTTTTTTATTTATGTTCCGTAATTTCATGCTGAAGCTATGTTTACCCTTTTCTTTTGCTTTTATCGTTTTCAGTTTTTTTGCTTATGATTTATCTTTAACAATCAATTTAATGATAGGCGGGGAGAGGATCCACTTTCAACTAATAAAACCATTAACTAGAGGGATTTTTGATCATCATGGTTTTATTGTAGTTATTTAAACTTCTCTTTAACTTAACACTAAATTGATGAAACACTGTATATTTATTTGACCATTAAACTTAAAATCGCTGCGTATTGGGCTTAAATCGTATTTTTCTGCTTGATATACTTCAAATACTGGTGATGCTTCAAATACAGGTCCTTTGATAATTTATGTTGCTTGTGCAACTCAAAGTCTTTCCAAACATTGTCAACGTCTAAACGTAAATGCAATTAGATGTAGTAAGAAAAGGTTTTGAGTTTTAAATGAAATTATGTCTTATGATTAAAGATAGATTAAACAGACTCTATGATAACGTGCAGTCTTATCAAGCAAATATTTTGGATAAACTGCTTATATCTAGAAAATAGGTCTACGTAATGACTCCAGCAACCACTGTGTAGTCAAGTAATATACAAGACAATTAAAATTCCTTCATGATTCTAATGTTTTTTCCTAATGTTTATGAGACGAAACAATACTGGTCTAATATTTGGCAAAAGAACTGAGAGTAACAATCATTAACTAAATAATTTAAAAACGACTGGACTTGTTATCCCATTTTAAATTACACCTTACCTCTCACTCATTTAAATTCCTTTTACAAGTCATATTATTAAATTTTTAGATCTCATTGAATGATTGTTTGTAAAACCTTTTAGGAACTTGTATGTAATGATTGTCTGGTGAAATGATACATTGTTGAATTTAAAGATCGCTCAACCCGATGTATGTGTGACTAACCGCTAGTTGATTTGAAGAAAGTAGGCCGTGATTGCAGCTATGGATAAAAGATACCATTTGAGCAAGTCAGAACATTAGTGCTTAGAGTACAAAATCTTTATGCTGTCTTAAGGGAGGGGTAATATTGCAGACATTTTTATTTATACTTAATCGAAAATTCTGATTATAATTTCAGTTGAAACAAAATATTATTTGTTGGACATTGGGTCATTTCGATGAGGATTTCATTAAAAAGGGTGTAGAACAGTGATCTGTTATTGACAGTATACTCAGTAATCATGCCCAAAATTTTAAAATTAGTTCGTACAGGTGTTATGAAGTTACCATGAATCCTTTTTTTTTTTTAATGGGGGGTAGTTTTTTGATTTTCGAAGCTCAACAAGAGTGAAAAGAGATTCTTTGTAGGCTCGAAACATGTGCATGCAATAGGTTTTCAATTTTGTGCTGTGATGAAAATAATTTTGTTATTGTTTTTTTTTTTTTTTTTTTTTTAATGACGCAAGTGTGTGATTTCTTTATTTTTTTGTCAACTACAATACTCAGAATGCTCCGTTGTCAAGGTTTTATAGGATGTGTGTGTGAATAAACTGCTTTTCTAATGTGCTGATATAGGATTAGTTGCTTCTTTCTATAGTTGTTGCTAATTAGTGATTCTAATTAGTAAATTGTAGAAATAATTCTGTTTTATTCATCAGATGCTCTTTAATATAATACATAAAAGATTTTAGTTTCAAGAGTTACTTTTAGATTGATATCGTCAGAAAAAATGAATATTTACTTTCCAAACAATTTTTAGAGCTGAATAAGTGCACTTTAATCCAATTGCAAATAGTTATCTCGGTGCAAATTGCAAATTAAATGTTCTCTAGTAAAAAGTACTTCCATGCGGAAAACTTTTAGATGCATCAATGATTAAATGATTAAAAATAGAATATTGCCATTTTTTGGGAAATAACTTTAAACAAGAAAAAGTTGAATTTTTTTTTTAAAGAAAAAAACATTAATGAGGTGAAGAAAAGCGATACGAATAAGTAATATTAACATTCTGTCCTGGCAAAATATCAGTATTTCGTACTACAACAGCCTTCAACAGGATGAATAATTTGTACTTTAATGTTCCAATCAATGTAAGTATTCTTAATCGTTACGATTAAGATATAATATTGAATATACGAAAAGTATCGTTTTTTTTTTTTTTTTCTTTGGTAATTTGGCAATATTGATCAGTAGGATTGAATGGGTCTCGATATATGCCCGCTACTGAAACATGTAGTTAGTAAAAAATATTGCATAGTAAAATCATTTTTGAATTGAATGAAATAGAAACAAAAATTATTTCCAAGAAATTAGGACTATTAAAAAAAATAATAATTTAAAAATATATATGTGGTTGCATAAAAACGATTTAAATAAAGCCCAAATTATCAAGTAAAAGCTACAAGTGACGTTCACATGGGCACGAATTTGAGTACTCTTTACACTGATGAAAGTGAGCCATTGTAGCTTTGATTAGCTTGTTAGCAACATTTTCTCCAACGTTTTTTTTTTATGTATATTGTTTCTCCAATTACGCGTATTTTTAGTTGCACATTTTATTACCGCATTCTTGAAAAATATTTATACCACTCAAAGCATAGTTATATCAAAATAAGGAATCTGTTTTTTTTTAATTGTATTTCACAAATTATTTTATTTGTTAACGATGATTCTGAAGAAGGAGCTAGAGATGGAGTTGATGCGATTTTTCCCTTCTCTCTTATTACTACAGAATTTGTCATCTTCCCCATAATGTACTATCACAATAATTTTAGCGGATTTTATGCTTTATTATGCATTGTATGCAACTATAAATGCGCATTTACATTAACAGCAATCTTTGTTTTGTCGATTTCAACTTTATTTGCGTTACTGTCACTAATTTTGAACAGAAATCTCAGTAGTAGTTTCTCTTCAAGCGTTAAAAGCTAAGATTAGTGACATGGAACTAAAATAGAAAGGAAGAAATTGCATTTCGTTTAAATGTAGTATTTATTATATTTGCAGAAATGTAATACTATGTCTTTGACTTAGTATTATAACCTAATTTGAAATGCAAATATTCTGAATGATGTTTAATTTAAACTACGATTAAAAAAGAAATAAAGGAATAAAGTCAAAAGAAACAAAACGAAACTTTTAAGCAATTATTTTATGGTTAGTAAACTACCATTTAAATCCAGACAAAGGTAAATTTTATAACATATGCTGTCACTTTGAATCAAAATACAAGCTCTCGAGTCCAAACCAATTTAGCCCATGCCTTAACCTGAGCATTGCTGGGGAAAACTATTATGAAAATCACATATCTCACTTTTGTCTGAAACTTTATTTTCACTAAATGTCTGTGATCCGTGTTTACCGTAGTACTAAGCTAGCAACAGTAAGCTGAATCGTAAGTACTGGTCTAGATTAAAAATATCCAGCTAATTCCATCACAATGAAGGAAGCAAATACGCTAATGAACAACCGGAAATATATCGTTGAGAATTCTTCATACTCTTTTCGTTAACCTCAATATCGGCATTCGGAAAAAGTCAGCACTCATAATTATCCAAGAGAAAGAGAGAGAGAGAGAGAAGTATGAATCACAAAGGGAGAGTTTCAGAAAAACTCTTTACCTGCGGCTCTCCCGAAAGCTGTTGCATTTGCATCGGAAAACACATCATTCAGCTGAGCGTTTTTTACAAAGAGAAATTGATTTTTCAGTAGAAAATACTCGTATCATTAGTTTTATGACATACATTCAATTTCATTTACCTAGCGAATTTTTTCAAAGCAATATGAACCCATTTCTCTTGTTCTTCGATCAGCAACGCTAAATGTTTAGTAGCGTAAAAAGTAAGGTAAACAATGTTTTTTGGGATTATGAATATCATTGTTTGGTTAGTGAAAGAACAATCACAGATACTATATGCACCATTCTGCCATTTTGATCTGAAAAAGTTTAAACTCAACGTTTTGCAGTTTTTCCTATAATTTCAAACGCTGAATCCTTATTATTTCAAATGATAGTTATTTTTTAAGATCATTATCATCATTATAAATATGAAGCAGAGTAGATTGCTTTTCCAACTGACAGACATGGTTTAAATAAATTTAATAATCGTTGTTTTCAAAATTTGGGCGTAACGAAGAGATGTCGCAGTAAAGAAACTACGCTCGCAAGATACATTGAAAAGTAAAGAAGGCTTGGATATTGAAATACATGTGTTTATTTTTTTAATTTCTCCCCATATAGTTATTTCAAGCCACTTAGTACTTTTTATTATATTTAATTTTTATAAAATGTAGAAACACCATTGCTACACTCTGCTGGTAAAGGGATTGAAATAAATTTTCTGTTCTTTATTTTACCAAAAAGAAAAAAGTTTTCAAATATTGTATATAATTCATTGCATCATTCAATTAAGCTTTATATACTTTTTGGAAGCTTTTTGTAAATACATTGTAATATTATATGCATCATTAGAAACGATAAAAATCGTGTGATCTTGGGAAGTACAACGGGGAGTTTAAAATATTTAAAAATTTTATTTTCCTACTTTGAAGTTAGTTGTACTGCTTTTATAATAATAACAACAACAACAATAATAATAATAATAATAATAATAATAATAATAATAATAATAATTATTATTATTATTATTTATTGTTATCATCATCATTATTGTTATTATCATGATTATTGTTATTGTCTTTTTTTGTTTTATTATCTTTGAATCCCATTTTTGACAAGGTTCCAAATGAACCTAAACGGCAGAATAGGTTTTAACCAGGCTAATAATTGCTTTAAAATATATTTCTTTAAAATTGGGAATGAAATTAATTTAAAGTATTCACTTTTTTGTGAAAAAATATTCTTGGAAACTCTTTGATCTAACATTTTTATCTTTGGGATAAACCATATGCATTTATGTGTAAAGTTTTATCGAAACAAAACTCATAAAATTTACAAGATACATACAAAAAGAATGCTTTTTTTCGATTCATTTGCTCGTTTACTTTTGCTATGTTAAAAATAACCTGAGAGATTGAAGCTAGTTCTGAGAATTAGTTACTGGGAAGCGCCAAGAAAGATGACTCGGTGTTGATTGCCAAAAATATGATGTTTTTTACAATCGTTATTATTTCTAAAACAAGTGTATGCATATTTGTGTGCACAATTTGCATTACTTACGCTTTTTTCTCTTCCTTTTTAGGTAAGAATTTCACTCCATATCTTCACATAAAAAGCGTGCTATGCATGAAGGCGTGAAATTGTAAGTTATTCGGCGTCTTTTATTTTCTTTTTTCGTTTTTATATCAACTCTCGTTTTATAGTGCTAATAAATAAGTTAACTTAAATAATTTTTAGTACTTACGGGTCTTGAAAGGAAAGTTTGGAAGAATATCCAAGCATTGAAATGCTTATAGTTATTCTATAAATTGTTAAAAATATTCAATTTACATGATTTTTTTAAAAATATGAATAATGTATTTTTATGCGTAATGTTCACTAAATATTTCTTCGGAAAGATCGTACCTTAAGTTGTTCATTTTTTTACAATTCGAAAAATTAAGCTTAAAAAATAAAGATAAATTGTTGAAAATAAATAACATGGTGGATAAATTTTGACTGCGGTTATTCCCGAAGACGTCATGTGAATAACCACGTAGCCCAACTAGACGTTATATACTGACTTGTTGACCTATTTTTTTGTTATAGGTACTTCATTGGTACTGTCTACATTGTGATAATAGGCAAATTGATTAAAATGATTGGCGATATCAACAAGCATATAGAAACCCTCGTATTCAAAAAATGGAGTTGTCACCATTATAAAATTTTTAGTTTGAAAAACGATAAAGAAATTGAAATGGCCAAAAATAGAAATGCTTTTAGTGGAAATGTACAGTAATTTATCCAACTAAAGGGGAATTCAAATTTAACAGCAGGCGAAGAAACCTTGCTGTAGAGAAGGATTTTCAGAAATTTAAACCATTTATGCCTGTAGCCCCTTTTTAGAAACAGTCCAAAAAGTGCGTCTGAATTTACCAACAATGAACATTTCAGCCAAATAATAGAGTTCAATTATTACTTTGGTATTGTTTCAATTCATTATTAACAGATTGTAGCATATGTAGCCGTTTTATTATGATCTTTATCAAGAATTACATCGTTCACAATCTCTAGAACAAAAAGTTTTTTAAATTTTTCCCAGCTTCCTATCAGTTTATATTAATTGCTGCTTTTATTTCTTCTTATAAAATTTCCTTTTAAATATTATATCGTAGGCAGAAAAAAAAATTAGTAAAAAATGTATGTACCCTCTAGTGCCTAATATCCCCTTTTAAGGAATATTTTTCTTTTTTTAATAAAAAAAATATTTTTACATGATATTTTTTAAATTATTTTTCCAGTCCATGAAACACTTTTTGTAACCAGTATACAAAATATGTTTGAAAAAAAAATGTCAGGCATTAATGGGTTAATGCATTTGATTTCCAGAATATAGAGTTTTGATTTTTGAAAGAAAAATATAATCCTTATTTCATCAGCTGGAGGGGCAAAAGAATCGTGCGGCTTTCGCAGATGGTAATTCATATTTTCACTCACTTGCGCAACATTTTTTTATATATAAGGAGTTATAAAGCATTCTCTGAACTTATTCTTTTATAGAACTGACGTAACCAGCTCATACGTCATTTATTTAGCTTTTTTTTTTTTTAAATCAATAACTCATCAGTGATTCAGCAACGTTTAACTTTGCACTTCGGCATTTAAAAGTCTAAAATCAGAACTCTGGCAATTACGAAACTTCTAAAAACGATCTTGCATTACCATGAAACCAAAACTTAGCCGCTACATTTATAATGCCGACGACACCGATAAACTGAGTGTTGTACAAAGCTGGAGGTATCCTTTCAGAAATCAAATGCTGCGAAATCTTTGTAAGTTAACCACTTTCCACGCAGTACTTTAGTGGTGAACTTAAACAAGCTGTTAACTTATAAAATGCGGATCTAGAAACTTTTCAAGGGAAAGGCGATTGATTTTTTTACTTTTTACCATGTATACTAGTTAGCAAATATTCATCCCAAAGGTTTCGGACTTTGATTTCGAAACATTTCTGGGGGAGAACTTCAAAACATTCCTCCATCATCATTAAAACTCATTCAAAATTACGTTTTTTGAACTTCAATATCGAAAAATAACCGGGGGAACGTTCCTTAATGGACGGACTTTCCAACGCTCCCATCGCCTATTCCTTGTATCCGTCTTGGAACTTATAGAAGGCGATGTATATGATGTAGAACTAATTATGTGCTTGACAAAAGTAGTGAACTTTTGTCATTGGTTATCAACTTACAAGAGTGGTCTTTACAGGATTTACTGTACATAAGATATTTATTAGGGCAACTGGAAGAAATGTGAGGGAAATTTTCCCGATAGCTTTCCACAAAGAGAAATCTAAACCCCTTCCGTTCAATTTGGACTGCTCTGGATCCTGCATGTCGTACGGACGTGTTTTTTTTTTCTTATTTTTTTATGCATGACGTTATTAACTGGACGTAAGGGAGTTGAAAGTCCGTGAAACGTTCACTGGAAAAACAAGTTTTTATCAAAATATTTAAGAGACTTCACACATCTGCTTGGGGATGAAAGTGTTATTCTGATGCTGATCACACACTGACTACTACATGACGAAATTCGTCTGTCGCAAACCGACTTTCTATGTATATCACACTGAAAGTAAGGTCTTATCTGTTCCAAATTGCTTCATAAAATTATCAACAAATCGTAGCTTCACTGGAAGGTTCTATCACTCGATCGCTGTTTTTGCCAAAGAATAAGATTCGATCTCTAGTATCTGACTGAGACTGAGCCTGCTAGGCGAGGTCGAATAGTTAAATCAAAAAATGACTTTCGACTATTCTTTTCAAAAATCCAAAGTCAACGATATATTTTTCTGGTTTGGGGAAAAATGACTATATTTGGTGTTTCCATAAATGGTTCAGAAACTGTTGGAACTGTAATTATTGTCAACTGTACAGCCTTGAACTTTATTACATACTTTGAGTTTGTATTTGGCAACACTAGTTAAAGTTTTTGATTTTTATGGAATGCGATAGTAGTTTGGCAAGTTCATTTTTTGCGTCAGTTGTTCTTAGTTTTAGATGTTTTTTCTGCATGGTATTTGATCGGTATATTGTGATATTTTCGCTTTTTCCATAATTTTGAAATTATCATATATGTAGTGCATTTGGATAACCATTTGTCGACTCATTTCTATATATTGTCATATTTCATTTACAAACATTATTGATTTTTTTATGTATCATTTTCGAAGTTATTTGCTGCATTCAGAATAGCATTTTGATGTGGGGACGTAGCAAGAAAATATTTCTGGTAAATAAAAATACATAATTTAATACAGGCATGGTGAATGGAATCTTACCCAAGTCAATTAAATTGAAACTGAAGTTTTTTCAAGTGTCCATATGTTTCTTTCATTTCACTTCCTTAGATTTTAAAGTAAATAATTTTCCTCTATTTAGTAAATAAATCAGCGTCTTAAAATTTAATTGCACGTTTGTTTCCATTCTACTTCAATGACATTTGCACTCCATTAAAGCATTCCAACACCTCTCTCTCTCATTTCTTTAAACGTTGCCATTCCAAAAAAATGAATAGCGGAAGCGATAAGTAAACCAAATGATGCAAAAGAAATATAAAACCTTTTATGCGACAGTAAATTGATAAATAAATAAATGAAAACACAGTGCTAGATAAATTTTCAAATAGCAGTAACACCATACCTATGACTTTTACAAGTAGTATTTATATATGTTATGTATTCTGGATAATTATGAAGAATATGAAGTACAATAACTATTATTAAACGAAGAAAAGTCACAAAGAATATGACAATTTAGTTCCAAGAGACCATTTTTGTGATCTCGAAACAGTGACCACTTTCTGCGAGTTTCTTCTTCTTTTTTTTTGCTTCTTACTACTAATATTTGTAAGAATTTCAATATTAATCTTAAAAGTATTTCTTCAGTAATGTCACCCACAATAACCAACATAATTACTTGGCATGGAAAGAGTATTCCTTCAATCACTATATTTATTCATGTAATATAACTATTATTGTTGAATTATTTAATGCTCTAAATTGTTTGGTTGGCCAGAAAACTGTTCTGACGTGAACGTGCTGCATTGCACGCATGGTATGTAATTGTCATCAACACTCCAGGATTTCGTGATTAAAAGTTATGAGACACGATGTCCTACAGAACAAGTTTTGATGAGAGTAACACTAAATTGAAAAGAGAATCTGTTTAGTTTCTAGAAGGTCTCAGGCCGAAAAAATACTCCGGCTTTTAAGAGATTAAAATAGTAATGTGCTAACACTTACTCAAGCGTCTATTTTTCGTTGAGGTTTCGAAACTTAATTACTTGATTTGGAGGTTCAGCTTTCAAAGAATTTAGAGCACAAGACACTTGCTAGCTTTGTGGAATCTCGATGTTATGAAACAAAACTTCAGTGTGAACAACAAAGAAAAGCAATTTGGCGAAATGGTGCAATCGGTTTGAGATACGATCGATAAAACTTTTCAAAAAACATGAAGAAAAAAAATCTCGCTTTGACGCCTATGAACGGGAACACCAATAAAAATTCTTTCATGGAATCTTTCAAGCATATTTGCGAGAAATAAATATGCACCATTAAAAGAAATGAAGAGAAAACAGTTTGTTTGCGCTGTAACACCAACCCCGTGAGATTTATAATGATAATAATCTGTAAAAAGCACCTACTTCGGAAATAATGTCCTCACATTAAATAAAGATAAAAGAACATTTTTTTCTTCACTCTGACCGTATCTCGTTCGCCATCTTGCAATTGAATTCCTGTTTGACAGTAAGATCGAAAGTAATTTGTTTCGCTTTAATCTGGTAAAAATCTGAATAACCTAAATCCCGCAAACAATCGTCTAGGCTCTTCCCCTCTTTTTGACAAAGGACTCTTTCACTGCGAAAAGGGACTCTCCCTAAAATTGGGTGAGATGTGGTTTTCGTAATTTCGTTTTCGGTTTCCATAGAATTCAGATTTGATGGCTATCAGGTTATAGGGCATAATTGCTGCTGGTTTAAAGCTAGTGGATAGTGACCGAGTTCTTCAAGATGAATCTGTCCAAAGCAATATTCGCTTTGTTCGGCATCGTTTGTGTTCATTTTAAATTGCTTGTGAGAATCTCGACACTTTAATACGCTTTTGTACAAGCAGTTTCCACCTACCTAAGGTGTTTAACTTAAGAGATGTATTTTACATCTTGGCTCCGCTTACTGTGGTTAGTGCGGTGGAAAACTTTCTTTTCAGAATGATTTATAACATAAATGTTTCTTTATTTTCTTTTTTTTTAAGCGTGGGAAGATTTTGTTCGTTATGTACATCAACAATTCTTAACCGCTGGTCCGGCGGTTTTGTTTGGAAAAGTTTTGAAATCCTAGGAAACTTTTGCTGTCCACGTTAAAAAAAAATCCTTTCAAAATATAACGATTTTAACATTTTGTACGATATTTTCATAATATTCTGTGATTTTCTACATTAGTTACAATAACTGATTACTCTCACGTTTAAATATTATTACCAGTAAATTACAATAAAAATCTTTATGTTAACTTAGGTAGCAGGTTTGGAATGCCTAATAAAGTTTCGCTTTTGTTTAAAGAACACGTAAATCAAACCGAATTAGAATAAAAGAAATAAATCGAAACCCTAACCGGTGTCCTAATATTTTTCTGAAACGTTCCCCACCCCAGTCCGTGTGTCAAAAAATGTTGAGAAACGCTGTTCTACGTCATAGTAATCTTTATCGTTGGATCGCAATCTTTTGCAATCGCAATCGTTTAGTGCAAATTTTGAAGCAGATCAGGTTCAAGCTTAGGTATTGGATTTAAATACATTACCACATTTTTACATCAGGAATTTGGTGTCAATTCTTGAATATTCAAAACACTTTTTCAAAATTTAATTCCCCTTTCCCCCGGGATTCGAGCCCGAAACCTCCCTATCCGCAGTCAGATTTCTCTGACCATTAGACAAGATGGCCGGAATTCGTTACTGCTTATCTCATCTGCTGAGAAAAGATGTGGTGAAATTTTGTTCCAAACATTATTTTCATTTAGCCGTCTACTTTTACAGATAGTTGCTCGAAAAACAACAACATATTTAGGGATTAGAGTGTTTCATATCATTCAACGTGTCTCAACCTGCTTTGGATTATTTTTGCAAGTTCTAGAACTTCTGTACTTGATCCAGGCAGCAGTTAAATCACGTGGAGGTGGTCAATATCAAAAACAACTTGTCTTAGTAATTCACAAATTATGTTGCTCATGGTTACTTTCCTTCGTTCTGAACGAAAATAACTAAACCATTTGGCTCCTCAAAAAATCGAAATGACGGTCCTGGGCACAGTCCTGAAGAACACATATTATTTATTTTCAACACGAAAACATAAAGGTTATGTCCCATGTAGAATAAACACGATGAGAGCCTTATCGAAGGAGAAGCACGTAGTAAAAGCAAAGAGTAAAAGTAAAAGTTATTAAATCTGCGGATTTCAGAACAAAATTAATGCAGACAAGGGACAATTAATAAGGACATGGAACAAAATATACATCACTATTTAACAACAGATTAGTGTCTTGTTAAAATTATTCGACGTCTGGTTAAGAGGAACGCCCCACAGGTTGAAAACCACTGAATTGCTATTTTCCTCATCTACTGAGAAAAGCTTTTGTAAAACTTCGCTTACCCCTCGGTTAACTTCTGCAGATAATTTCTCAAAAGCAACATATTGGAAGTTCAGAGTGTTTCATATCGCTCGGCAATGTATCTCAACCTGTTTTTTTCTTTAAATTGTTTTTGAGGATTCTTGAACTTCTAAACTTGATCCAATCCACTGCCGAATCACAAGGAGCAAGTCAATATCAAGAACACCGTGTCTTAGTAATTTAAAGATTATGTTATTCATAGTTGCATTTTCTCGTTCGAAAAGGAAACAACTTTAACTTTTGTCCACTATTGTATCGCCTTTATTCTTCGAGATAATAATGTAACACAGTCCTGAAGAGCAGATATTATTTATTTTCAGAACGAAAACGAAGATTGTGTACCATGTAGAGTGAACACGATGAATCGAAGGAACAGATGACAGTAAACAACAAAGAGAAAAGTGGAAGTTATTAAATATGTGGATTTAAGCACTAAATTAGACGCAGACGATAAATAGCAATTTATTGGCATATATAACAAAATATACAGCACAATTTTACGTATTTGCTTTGCACAGCTGCAGCTAAAATTTTGCAGTAAATACTTTTATTCCTCGGTTAACTGCCGTAGATAATTGCTTAAAGACGTCGGCTGAGACGACGGAAGTTCAGCTGAGGAAAACTTTTGGGAAATTCCACGGTAACAGACGTAGCAGTTTTTCACAAAATATCTTATAAAGATTAGAAATGTGTTAAATTCTTTTATTTCACGATATTAATGAAGAACATGCCCAAGTAGCATCAACTCATCGGATTTTGCTCGGCCGATCATCGAACTCCTCGTAAACTGATCCCGTAACGCACGATGACATCGTTCCGATCAGTATCCGAGCACGGTTTTCTATAAGCTACTTTTCATCGGAAAGCGATATCCTTCCAATCAACTTTCCCGATGAAAAATAAGCCGAGCTAAATTCTATCGGAAAACGATATCCTTCCGATCAAGTTTCCCGATGAAATTCATCGGCACGCGGCTGTTCTGCTCGTAAATTGCTCCAAATCTCATCGTATTTCGAGCAAAACTCATCCGATTTTGCTGCTCGGATTCTGTTTAGCCGATGAGACATATTGGATCATGAGAATTTCATCGGGTTTCGATGAATGGCCGATCATCTGCCGATGAGATGCTGCTGCTAGGGTGGTCTTTAGTACCTTATAATACAGTTAGATTTTGAAGATTTTCGGAATTAATAGTAAAATAACAGCATTTTGTCTGTAACGGACGTATTTCGTAAGATACGTCCGTTACGAAGCCAAAATCTATCATATAAATATTCTTTCTGGCAATCTTTAAAATTTAACTGTGTTTTGTAGAAGTAGAGTCCATCTCCCTTGAAAATTCATGTAACGAAACAAGGACCTAACACATTTGGAGTCTTGGTGGTCTGTTCTGTGCAGCTATCGATGCTATTTTTCAAAATAGAGTTGCCCTTTTGTAAAATTTCACTGTAAATACTTTCATTCCTCGGTCAACATCCACAGATAACTGCTCAAAAGTGACCTACAGTAAACTCTCGATTATCTGCCAGCGGATTATCCGTGAGGCGGATTATCCGCGAGGGTCTCGGTAAAGAAGCAAACGCAATAAACTGATTTTTTTCGAAGAAGCACGAATTTAAATTTTGTTTTTTGTTTACATTTCTTACCCAAGAGTAGGGATGCACCGATAAGCAAATTGGCCGATTACCGATTACCGATTAATCGGCTGTTGATAATCGGCCGATTAATCGGCTGAGCCGATTAATGATAAGGACAATTGTTTTTCTACTACCAATTTTACCATCATTGTTTTTTATCTCTTATACAATTCCAAGTTTAGAAATAGTAAGTAATTTATTTCTGGGAGAAGATTTTTTTTCCATTTTCCTAGTTTTCACAGAATAATTTCAATATTTTATCAAATTTCTTAGAACCAATTTTCATATTAGTGTCAATATTATTATTAATACATTGTTAGTTATGTTAATTGGAAATAAACATTTATTAAAAAAGGAGGGGAGGGGCAGTGGGTGGTGAGCACCATAATTTAGGAGTACTTTTAATTCATATATTTTAGTAATTAGTAGCAATTTAATTCAATACTTTTATTCTTTGAAATTTAGAGATTATCTGAAAGCACTGTGCTAAGGAGAAAACTATCGTCACATGAAAAATGTTGCATCATTGTCTATGTATATTTATTCAAAGTAGGAGAATTAATTAAAAAAAAATCTTTATATCAACTGTGAGGAAAAAAATTACTGTTAATAAAATTATTCGTCATAGTTTCCTCGTGAAAGTATACTTTAAAGAATAATATCTGAAAAAAATTTTTCAGCCGATTAATCGGCCTGATTTTGCCAATTATTAATAATCGGCAAAGTTGCCGATTATGGCCGATTAATCGGTACTGCCGATTAATCGGTGCATCCCTACCCAAGAGTGCTGTGAACTTTATCCAATCAATTATTTTACCTGGGCGTTATCTCAAGTGCCACTTATTTCTGATTTATATGCTTGAGAACCTCAAATACAAATAATAATACAATTACGCTGTATTCCTATCGTCACTCTTTGTACACATCACGTTTTAAGTGTAATGCAATTATTTTTAAGCAAAAAACATTTTTTATCTTGTTTGCCCCTTATTTTATGCTTTTTTCGGATTATCCGCGATTTTCGTTATCCACGATATCATCATGCCACATCGGGAGTGTACTATATCCAGAGATGAGACAGACCAGTAAACAATTCCCTTTCAATCACGAGACACAACAACGTCCTTCCGGCTCGTTGCCAAAAAAAAAAAAAAAACACGCCAAAAAGGTCGCCGCAAAAACGCTCATTGTTTAACCGTTTAACAATTTTTTTCGCCTTTCTCTCTCGTGCGGGGTGGATGGAAAGCGAAAGTTTTTCCTTTCGGGGTTGAGTGAACCACGTGTTCGAGGCACGGAACCTCGTTTGGAAGAGGAGGAGAGGGTTAAGAGTCACGCGAGTCATTTCTTCTTCTCGGTTTGTTTATCGCAATGATTGCGAGTTGAGATTAAGCTTTCTCCGATCTTCGCCAAGCGGAGAAATTATTAGTGGTTACTTGGTATCCAAACCACGCGTGAGTTTGCTCAGGAGTAAAATATCGTTCTTGTTCCAGGTGACTTCACCGTCACCATGAGGGACAATTCGAACTACACTGTAAAAAATGAATGTTGTTTTTACAGTATAATAGAACTAATTTTTTATATTAAACTATAAAAATTGCTAATTTTGCAATAAAAGACTATAAAATACTAAACTGTAAAGTTGCCAATTTTACCGTTTATTACTGTGCATTTTAGTTTTAAACTGGAACCTCTGCTGTCAGTATTATACTGTTGTTTTTACAGTATAGTACAGCTAAATTTTACGGCAATAAACTGTGAAATTGCTTACTTTACAGCAAGAAACTATAAAATTGCTGGCTTTACAGTTTATTACTGTGCATTTTACAGTTTTAAATTGGAACCACGGCTACCAGAATTATACTGTAAACAGAACAGTTCATTTTTTGCAGTGTAAGTTTTCTTTACATTTTCATGTACTTGTAATTTAATAACGTTGGTTTTTTTTATTTTGCTTAATGGCACAAGAGCCTTTATAGGTTTTTCTGCACCAAATTATTAGAAAAAGCACAAAGATTTGTCAAAAAGATAGATTGTTAAGTGTTAAAGGAATAAAGGTCATAAAAATTCTAGAATTTTAAATATTTTTCCGAAATGAAAACACGAACGAAGTTTGAAATTTTGGAAAAAGAACCGCCAGAATTAACTACAAAATAATTTAAAGAAATATTAGAAAACACAAAAAAAAAAGAAGAAGAAGGGAGAAAGGAAAGACACACATAAAAAAACATTCAATAAAATTCAGAAATCCAACTTCATGAACAAAGAGGAACAATTTAGGCAAATTTAATAAGGATTGAAAGTCTAAAATTCAGTGATCTAGTAAAAGTACTTCAATTGCATGATTTGCTAAGATTTTTTTTTAAATTTATGTTTTGATTATTATTTTTCGAATGAACTTTACTCGTCACGTGAGGGACACACTTTTACACTTATCTGAATAGTTTTCAATTTTAGCAATATATCCTCCAAATATATTATGGCAAATGTTTCAAAGACATACATATTCCTATAAACTATTTCTTTTAGTGACCGTTTCAAAAATGAAGCAATAAATCTACCATTCTTCAAGAAATTAGTCATTTCGTCCCGTATTTGATTTTTCTCGTTTGCATCAAAAATTCAAAGAAAAATGTATGAAGCAGCATAATATTTTCGACATAGAAATTACACATACATGTGTGATTCCTAGAGGAGAAAAATATCGTCGATTTCGCATTTTGAAATGAAATATAGAGCTGTCACGTGTGGGACAAAATGCTTGCTTCTTCGTGAAATTGCCCTTTCATTTGTTTCTGACAGGCAAAGGGTCTCCTGGTTTTAGTTTTACAAAGACTTTTGTAAATTTTTTCAGAGACCTTTGCAAAAATATGTTCAAAGATATCTGCTTCATTCATTGATTTTTCTTAAAGCATCACTTGTATTTTTTTAATGGCCTTATTAGAGCAAAACGTTTCACTCTTTTAAAGTTATTGCTGGAAACTGGGAACATCCCCTTACATTTCATTACATTACACCCCAGGATCCCCATGCCTACCACAAATGTACTTTACTAGTTGGGTGGGGCCTTAGTGAACTTTTTCTTAATAGGGTAAATTGAGCTCATTTTGGGATTATTTGTACTTTTCGTATATTTAATTTCTCCCTGTAAAAAATCTCTCTCCCAATTACAAACTTATGACTAAATCAGGTTTTGCATTTTTTTTTATTACTATTCTTCTTACTTTCGAAAAAAATAAACAAAACCCTATGGTCATTTTTGAATAAATAACGCAATTTTCCAAAAAAAAAAAAAAAAAATGTTTTCCCAATATGCGTGCTTCTGTTGAATGAAACTATTTACTAGTTTTTTTAGGGAGCCGTTAGAACATTCCCGACCAAGTAATCTCTCAATCTCTCAGAAAACAATCGATTATCTTTTAATTCAATCAGTGATCGTAATCTTTTTTCTGCGAAATTTTAATCATAATCATGGTTTTCAACACTCGCATACTACAAATTGTAATCCTCATTTCAAATGTTTTTTTCAATCGTAATTAAAAACACAGTTAATCGTGTCAAAAATTTCAATTTAATAAAACGTTTCGTTAAGAATGATTGATGAGTGCAAATGCTCAATGCTTTTATGCAAATTAGTTATGTTAAAACAGCCGTATCTGTGTTCAACTTTTGTTTTAAATTCAGCCTTAATTCAATTTTTTAAATTCTGAAACACCGTAACCGCAGTCGTAATCCTTCACGTAATATATCTTATGTGATTATAATCATAATTTCAAACCTTTTTTCATAACCATATCCTGATAGCACAACATGTACTGTTTGAAGTCACGGCTAGCTGCAATGGTCAAAATCACACAATGAGTGAATTGTGAAGTGCTGATGGAATCTCGCTGTGATACATTCTAGGAGATTTTGTATCAAACTTAACTGGGACGTTACAACAATCAATTTGTGGCATTATGGAGGCCTCACACTGTTCTATTAATGGGATTTGAATTTAATAGTGGTCAGAGAAGTCGGTCTCGGGTTCAAATCCCGGTGCGGGTATGGTTTTAATGTCTCTCTCCTGTCCTTGTCCTTCCTTTGTGTGAATTTGTTGTTGTGCTGTGAGTGTTTGCCTAACCTACAAACGGGTCCCTAGTGCATATGTGTACTGTGGAAGTCGCACTTCACACCAAATTACGGAACAGTTGGAAAAGTGGAGCAGCTCACACCAAATTGCCAGGCTGGTTGGCACAAGACAACAACAACAACAGCGGAATTTAAAGAGAAATATTAGGTTTAAAATGTTAAAAGGGGCCACGTGGACCTAGAGTTAGAGTACTCTCCTCGTAAGCAAGTGGTCGCGGTTTCGAATCCCGCCTTGCCCATGGATGTTGTTTCATCCTCTCTGTGACGTAAATCTGTCCTGCGTTTATCAGGAGGCAAAGCGCATAGTACGCAGTCCTCATGTATGTGGAGGCTGATGGCTTCTGAAAAAAAAATGCTAAAACTAATGAAACAAGTACTTTGTTACTAATAAAACTACTCAAGAGCTGAATGTGAGCAATTTCTTGCTAAAGCAGTCACAGAGCTGTCACCTGATAACCGTTGTCTCAATCATATCAGAATTTTATCGCGATGTCACAAAAAGGCCACAAATACATCTTGACGGTTGGTGCGACTCTGTTATGTCGTCAAAATACTATCACGAAGTGACCAGTGCTACATTTGCGTCATTAGGGAGTCACCCCAGCGTCACTTTCTGACGTCGTCGTGGAAGGACATTTCTAAATTGAGGCAATTTGTGGGTGATTTTGATGTGACCTCACGTACGGGCTACAGCAAGTTTTTATCTTAGTCACTGCTAAATGATTATTTTACACTCATTGAGGGTAACTTCTCTAGCCGCTTCAAATCTTTTAGTCTAATTGACTGGAGTTACTGTAGGGAAGATATCTTTGAGTTCTTGAAACTGCTTCGGATCCATTGTTATATTGTATGAAATATTTTAAATCGGTGGACCATGAGCAAAGTTCAGTCAGCGATCGGTGCAAAAATGCGACTGCCAAAATTATTTTGGATGTATTAAACATACGCAAATGAATAATCTTATATATTTTTTCTTTAGCCTGTTTTGTGTTACCACGGCAAATCTTCCTTATTCCTCTATAAACTCTATGATTTACTCCTCATTTTAAAGTTTATGCTGCCGTGCTACGCACAAAAGTCGAATCTGTACTTTTTAACAAAATTGAGTTATCGCCAACAGGCCGCTCTTTGTGACGTATTTTACCTAAATACAAAATTATATGATCATTTGAGAACGGGAAACATTTTAAGAAAAATTCTGAAAAAGCTTCATCTGAATCAAATGCATTGGTGGAGCAAAACTTTAAAGCGTAATATCTCAGTTTAAACTCAACTGCAGATACCACTTTTGCGCTTAGCACGACAGTATGGTTCCGGCAACTGACAAAAGATAGAACCACGGTTTAAAGAATTGTTTTAAGTCAAAAGAAGTTTTTTTTTTTTTTCATTTTTTAAATTACATTACTTTAAATGAATAGCATTCGAAAACTAAGCAGCATTAACGCGGCTGGTTAGAGCGTCATGCTTGTTATTTTCCATCATCATATATATTACTTCTCAAAGATTTTTTATTTAAGGTTTCTTTTGCGTTTATTTACTTGTTTTTTGTGGGTACTCCATAACTCTTTAGTAGTACTTTATTAAACTTCAAAAGTAAGGCGTCATTTGAAAGATTATTTTCCCACAATCACGAAAAATAAACAAAAAATTCATATTTTTGCTGTTACTCAGAAAATCACTTAAAAAACGTGCTTCTGCATTTTTTTTATCAAGTTCGCACTGGTCCTCTAGTTTTAAAAACATTCTTCTGTTACCTTTAAACACCACCCTTATTTTTTTCTAATATGTTTTAAGTCATTAATTGAGTGATCGATTTGATTTATTTACCTGGATATTATGTTAGGCTCCACATAAGTTAGGGAAACTTTTGAAAAACAAATAACGCATTTCTGCAGTGGATTTTTGAATGCAAACATATCTACCTAATTAATGTTATTTTGTCCTTGAAAATCAAAGTAAAGAAAATTGCAAGGCACGTGATTTTTCCCCCTGGACCTCAATTAAATTTTTTTTCCAAAGTTTTCGGACCTAATTAAAAATCACTTGTTGATCCCTATTATAACTGGAAGAGATCTCATAATGTTGTGTAGTACGAAGGGGGTGATTTTGCACGTTTAGAAATTTTATTTTTCTGTTTTTAACTTACACTATTTTTATTAAGATACTTTTGCATTTCATTTCCAATGTAGCTTGACGTGAATCAAAATGGCAAGATGCATGAGAGCCAAGCTGATAATATACTTTAAATGGCTTTAGTAATCATTTTCCCTTGACTTTGGATGACTGCGCTTTTATGACTTTAACTACTCTTTCTTCCATTTTATATAAACACAAATAAAATTTAATTTTTGAAATATGAGTAGAGCGTCTTAAAATGGAGAAATTGAGGTTCAAACCTATCCTGAATGATTGCAATAAAGATTAAAACTTTTATTTTAACACTAGCAATTCCAATTTTAACACAACTTTTAAAAATCCATCTCAATTTTTATCACTCACCCTATTCATGCTTTTATTGATGTTTCTTAATCTTGCTTATGTTTTTTTTTAACTCTAACGTTCTTCTTCGTTCGTTTTTAATTATCATATTTACCTCGCATGAGATTTAAATACGTAACCCCATCTTCAAAATCCTACCAAATCCTGCGGAGAGAGAAAAGGAGAGAGAGGAGGCTGTAAATTCCCTTTTTCCTGATAGCCCCCAGGTCTAACTGCATCGGATGGGTGAAATACGGGGTTGTTTAACCTCTTTCTGCACCTCCTTCTGTTGACCGAATTCAAAGAAACAGGTACACGGAACATCTTAGGTGATCGCGCGTGTATCATATCCTCTTGGAAAACGGTTTCTCTGTTTTTTTATGTACTACTGAAACTGATCCGTTGCAATTCATTTTTTCTTTCAAATTTTTATTTACTACTTTATCAGCTACGTAGAAAATTTATTTCAACTATTTTGTTTTCTAAGTAAGATAAAATTTAAAGATCTAAGCAATAAATATTGTAATTATTACCTTATCTTCGTAATTACTGACAATTAAATAAAATGTATCAAATTAAATTCTTACGCAAATATCAAAAAAATACCGGGCGGACTATAAAGAATCTTAAACGGTTGGTAGACTGTTGAAGTTGAGGTGGTATAGAAAATACACCACTTAAATTGATAATATAGAAATAAATTCAAGTACAAGTGACGGGCTCATACAATGGTATTTCTAAATAAAGACAAGACGCTACCTACAACAAATACAACTTAATAGAACCCCTAGTGTCATTTAGAACGGTTAAAAAAACTATCTATATAGATTTGATATGTTTCGGTGTCATTCCAACCATATAATGAATTATATGAACACATATAATTGGGTGGTATTTCAACCACATTCATTTTTGAACCCTATGGTACTTTAAAGTACTATCTGAAAACGAAGGGTGTTAATTTTTATTTTAGGAATAAAACTAATTTTTTTCTTCCTTTTCTTGAAGACAAAAGGATCTTTTTTTTCATTAAGGGTTAAGGTTAGAAAAGTGAAGTTTTGCAACCTTAGTGGGGAGGTTTAATGTTTGTAATCCGAACATTATATTCCTTGTTCATTCCACAAAATTTAGCAAATTAGAAAAGGAAAACTTTCAATGAAAGGTAGTAAAATTAAATTAAGAAATGGTTGTAAAATAACATTTGATCCAGTCTTCTTATTCTCTAAGAATCGTGAAAGTCATGTAGTTGAGCCTTTTTTCGAAACAACCGCATTGTATAGTTACCTACCTGTAGTGTTCACTCTATCAGTTGTAAATTGGCTGTTATAATTTTATTCTTTGTTGAGTTATTCTTTTTGGAAAATGTTTTGACATAAATATTTTCTTTTTTTTTTTTTCATAAAATTTTAAAACTAATTATATGATTTTTAAACATGTTCTGATTTTTTCCCTTTTTTTTAATTTATAAAATTATTTTTAAACAATGCCTAATGTTCTTTCTCATATAATGCTATGTGCGAATGATATGGTTCCACGTTTGTACTTCATCATTTGGTAAAAATGGAATTTCATTCCGCAAACTGAGAAAGCTCCCCTTTCCATAAATTTTAGTTCTGGTCGCTCTCATTACAAAAGAAGTGTTATTCATTCTGAATTCTATGCTATTCAATTAACAACCCAGCAAATGAAAAGGATAGTATTGGCAATCATTCACAGAATTCTTTTAAAATGAGTAAATCGGGTTTTAGGGTCTCGTAAGGATAAATACAAAACGCCAGAAAAATACCTTCAAGGAAAGTTTTAAATTCTCCGAAAAATAATACATTCGCTTTTCTTCAGCTTTAAGGAACCATAACACTAGTTTACGAAACGGAGTCTCCCAAAGCAATGAATCGGTAAAGTGTAAATACGTAACGACAAGCTGCAAAATATATAACGCCAAGTAAGGTAGTGCTTAAATCCTGCTAAACGTTACACGTGCAATTTTAAATTCAAACTGTGTCTCGGTGAGATCTCAAGCGAGTCCTCAGCGCCATTGTAAATGCAGAACTCATACCGTAAGAGGTTTTAAAAATAATGTGAGGTTTGCAGTTGGTTTTACAAGCCGCAAGTTACTTCACTCGCAAACAGGTAGAGAGAGCTCTTTGAGCTGCCGTTAAAGCTTGATGATGTTTATGCTAAAAATTATAAAACATTCTTGTATTAATTAATGCAGAAGCTTCGGCCAAATTTTGCCTTCTGCAAAAATATCCGACTTTTCGAATGGTGTAGAAAGTGAAAATGTGCTTTTTTTTTGAATATCATTTTCAGTAAGTTTATGAAAAAAGGAAAATTATTGAAACTGGATAAATGAACAGGATCAAAATTCTATAACATTGTTCCAACGGGCCCATTTTCAGCTTTAAAAACGCATTTGTGCAAAATTTAGTAGCGCTTTCTAAAGTATGCTCTGTAGATAAATAGCGAAAAAATTCTTTGAAAATTCGTTTGTATGTTTTTAGCAGTTTTGGGTTGTTATTGAAGTTATTAAAATACATTGAAAAAGAGAAATGTATGAATTTAACTCCCCTATCATTTTTATACTTTCTTGCTTGTAAACACCTTTTTATTTTTTGCTCGAAAAATCTCGACCAGGCTATCTCATTTCCATATTTTATTTATTTTTCAAGTGAACTTTTTCTGTTTGATTTAAAACAATTTAAAAAATAGTAACATCGGTGCCTACGAAAAAATTTAAGGCAAATATAAATTCCGAACTGTTAATTGAAGCAAATCCCTATTTGTTAAAAAATGTCTTTGTTAGAAAATGCCTTTGTTTGTAAAATACCTTTGTTAAAAAAGCTTTTGAAGAAAAATGTGTTTAAAAACTTTTTATCTTTCTTTTTTTTTTTTGCTATTTCTATTTCAAAGGTATTTTTGAACAATTTTATATTATTTAACATTAAAACCTGTGGAATTTCAAACTTTTTTTTATCAGAAACTTAACTCTTAAAAATGAACAATAATGATTATTTTTTATCACTAAACATTAGAGAAAAATTGTGAAAACTTATATTTTTTGTCGTTGATTTCAAAAAATGGAAATAAGTTATTAATAAAAATCGAACCACTATTTTTTCATAGAATTAACACTGACAAAAATTAAAAATTGATGGACTGAATAAAAATGGAGCGTATTCAGAGTGTAAATGCTTTTTCTTCTCGTTAATTATTTTTGATATTTTTTTTATTTCTAAAATTTCGGTTAATTTCACTTTATTTGTTTCATTTCTTAAAAAAACAGTAGACTCTACGTGCTTTTTTTCCTCCGAAAGAATGATCTACGAACGATTTCACATTTTTGATAAAAAATAATTTTTTTCAATGAACAGTTATTTAGTTATTTATTAATTTATTTCCTTGCTTATTTTTGTTTTCATTCGATAGTCTTAATTTAGGGTGTATGTTTTGGGCAACGGTGGAAAAAAAAGAACAGGAAAACAAAAACAAAAAACAGGAACAAACAAACAAAAAAAAAAACATCCGTAGTGCATATTTTTTTTTTGTCAAAAGAAAGTTGAAAACGATTTTACTTTTAATTTTAAAAATTACTTGTTTTAGATGTACATTTTTTTTCTTTTTTAAAAAGGAAAACATTTTTTATTTTATTTTTTATGCAAAAGCTAATACCGTCTTTGTATTGAGCAATAGTACTCTGACATTATTTGCTTACCTACTTATTTCTTACCTATTCAGATTCAAAATTGTATGTTGAGATAAATATTTGTCTTGTTATGCAATTTAACTATTAAAAATAATTACATAAATATTAGACAAAATTGCTGAATTTAAAATGATCCTAATCGAAACTCATTGACCGTTGAAGTTCACTGAAATCTCATGCTTAACAGTTTGAGAAAATGAATGTAATATCAATTCTGTATAATCAAACAGTTCTTCTTTACAAGAGAGAGGCGTATCTTTGAAATAAAATGCATTGCTTGGTAAGTCTTGCTATATAGGGGAAAAAGGCTCGTTTAGTTCTAGGCGGAACTTCTTGTTAGCTTACTTATTAAAGTTTTTTTAATAAATCTGTCATTTTCCTCACAACCACTTTTTTCATATGATGCGCTTTGATGAACATATACGTGTATATACCGCAAAAAAGTATAGTACAAAGTTATTTAAAAAAAAAAAAAAAAAGAAATAGAGCCATTTAAAGAGAGAGTGCATAAAATCAGGTTTGAATGCAGTGCACAGTGAAACGTTTGGGGGATTATTAAATTCTTCATTCTCATTTGAAAAATATTTTACTTGCGGTAACAGGAAAAATTGAATAAAATGTACATCTTGTAATAGTCCATTTAACTCACTATTAAAGTTTCACCATCTTTAGAACAGGCATGCAGTTGTGACAATACTAACCTCCATAAACGTAATTCAAGATCAAAGCTGCTATGTTTCGAAACTTTTTGGAAAAAAAAAGTCATTAGATAATATTAAACGCTTTATGTTAATAGATTAAATGCTATTTATATTCAAGGATTAAGAGCTTTGCATAATTTACTTTAAAATTAATAAATTTGAAGTCTTGGAAGAATGTTTGCATTGTTAAAATGCTGTTAGGAGTTTTCCTCAGGTGGATGGTACGGAATGTTTTGGGAATTCATGAAATTAGGACAGTTTGTGACAAGGTACAGGGAGTAGCAAAAATGTGTGAGGTCATGCATTTTTTAAAACAATATGATTACTCACAGGAGAGGATACAGAAATAGTTTTTGGAAGGGGCCCCGAAAAGCAAAGAATGCACCCCTCTCTCCATATAGTATTTAATTAAAAAAAAATATCTTATGAAGCTCCTTTAAAACGTTTTTAAAGAGCACTTAGAGCCAAATAATCTATTCTTAAGTAACGTTACGTACAAATTTACTTCAAATATGGAGGTAAAATATCGTTTCAAAAGAACATTTTAAGCCAATTAACTACTAAACTACATAGAATTTTGCTAAAATGGTACAATAATGAATGTATTACTTAGAAACATTGTCATAATAATTAAAGCGAGAGATTTTTAAACAAGAGAATTACATTTTTCTATTAAAAGAAGAACTTATGAACGAACAGTGATATATTACACTTGAATTAAAAACTCGTGACTTTTATGTATTCTTTTGCACTGATCGCCTACTGCAACATTACTCCCATAGCAAATCAAAGTAATTTTAATCAAATATACTTTGTGTGTACGTTTCTTATTAAAAAGAAGTTTGAAAATAGTTACCTACGGCTATGAGGACAGAAATTTACAATTATGGAAACGTTAAATTATTTTTATCTATTTGGGAGGGGTTAGGTCCTCCTAGTATGTTCAGTTCATGAAAATTTCAATTTAATCAAAATTAAGTTTCATTTCAAAATGTCTTAAGGTATTCAAGTGCAGGAATATTTTTTCATTTTGTGCAAAAGATTTATTTATGTGTATACACAAAGAAGATGGGTTAAATTAAGCATAATGTTTTAAGATTTTTTTATTATTACGAAGTATCTAACCAAATTCAATTGCTGACTTACAGAATAGAATCAAACTAAATGTTCTTAAAATCATGCAGCTTGTTCCGCTGTTGATTTATGTGAATTTTTATCTAGAAATAAGTTTTAAACTAAATTGAGAAAAGTACAAAAAAAAAATAAATAAAAAAATAAACAAATAAATAAATAAATAAAATAAAATAAAACTAATTAACATTACTAAATAGCAAGTGTAAATTATGTTTGCACGAGTACGCAACAGCGTTTTTTCTTCTTTTTTTCA
Source organism: Uloborus plumipes (assembly GCA_038373865.1). Classification (NCBI taxonomy): domain Eukaryota; kingdom Metazoa; phylum Arthropoda; class Arachnida; order Araneae; family Uloboridae; genus Uloborus; species Uloborus plumipes. Next base: position 89,509 of record JAXGGA010002472.1, on the reverse strand, counting down.
CAGCGAATAATTACTTTATTTCTGTGGCCAAATGGAACGATATGAAGCCCGTTAACTAAATGGATTTAAATAATGGGATCATGAAAAGCATCGGCGCATGACAAAGCAATTACTTTCTGCTAGAAATAATTTAATACGAGTTTCAGTTTCCCTTTTTGTTCCGAATCACTAATTCAATACAATCCAGCTCCATTTGAACTACATTTTCACCCCCGTTCGCGTGAGTTTAGCATACCAGAGAAATTTTCATTTGCGTGCAAAAGTGTGTTCATGTTTAAAGTTCACTGCAGAAAATAAATTGTTGTATTGTTGTTTTACAATATAATACTAGCAGCAGAAGTTCCAGTTTAAAACTGTAAAATGCACAGTAATAAACTGTAAAAGTGTTAATTTTACACTTTATTACTGTAAAGCAGAAATTTTACATTTTATCACCACAAAATTAGCTGTATCCTACTGTAAAAACCACAGTATAATACTGGCAGCAGAGGCTCCAGTTTAAAACTGCAAAATGCAGAACTAAAATTAGCAATTTTTAAGTTTGTTACTGTAAAGCAGGAATTTTACAGTTTACTAGTGTAAAATTGGCAATTTTAGTTTATTACTGTAAAATTAGCAATTTTTACAGTTTATTAGGGTAACATTCGCAATTTTAGTTTATTACTGTAAAATTAGTAATTTTTATCAGTTTGTTACTGTAAAATTAGCTGTGTAATACTGTAAAAACATCTATTTTTACAGTGTAACTGTGACCAAGTATACGCAGGCTTGCTGCACCATGTGAATGTCCTAATAATTTTGAATTACGGGCATTACATTATTCTTACATTGTTCTGTAGTAACTTTTAAAGAACTAAGGTCTCTTTTAAAATTTTTGGGCAATATTTTTCCAAGTTGTACTATAGTTAAGGCAATCGTAGACTAGAAGCATTATGATGGCTACGCAAATATTAATTACAGCATTAAGACGCTGCCAAGTTAGGTTTGCCCCGACTATAGACAATATTGATGACCTTTCGATAGTACATTATTATGAAGTAGATTTCTTTGTGTTTTATTGTATTAAAAATAATTTAATGAGACTTACACCAGAAGACTTCGCCGGCGTTGTTTTTATTGAAAATCAAATAATAATTAACTCAATTAACTTATGAATGAAGTTTTATTCCCTCGCGTAATCATGTTAATAAATATTTTAGAACGAAATGCAGCAAAATCATTTAGTATCTAAAATTAAATATGCAACTTTAATTCAGAGATGACTTAAATAAAAAATAATTAAGTACAAGTACCGTTTTCTGTCTGCAGTGTCCGATTTTTAAAGGTTCAATTATTATCTGAAGATTTTTTGGCTTATTATTTCATTAAATTAAAAATTCATTTTTTAAATGAAATTTAACATAAAACAAAAATGAAATTTGAGGGATTTAAATTAATTCTAAACTGAACAAATGTCACGTATTTCAAAATCTTTAGTAATTCGGTCCCTTTGAGAGCCATTGTGTGTGTAATGATTAGAGCGTTAAATTTGCACGAGATGAAAGTTTTTAATTTGTTATTCTCCAACGCCCCTTCCCTTCAAAAAAAAAAAAAAAAAACGCTTTGTTCCACATTGTTACTTGTAATCTGTATTTTCTCAACAGAGATATTTCTTTTTTGTAGTTCCGTTCATTCTTAAAGATTATTGTTAACTGTTGTTTTGAAATTGTTGTTTTTGCTTTTAATTCGGCTTTTTAAAAGATTTGGCGGTATTAGTATCCAAAGTTATTCCCTACATTTAAAACTAGAAACTGTAAAAGGTTGCGTTTGTATTTAATGCATCTAGAAAATAAATTTTATTAACATTCTATGAATTTCGCGCGCAATCATATTTATTTTAATGTTAAGTAACTTGATTTTTTCAAACAAAAATATATTCCTTTGTGTTATTTTAGGAATAGTTTAAGTTTGCAAATTATTATGTTTCCATTTTTTGATAGCAGGATTTTCTTTTTTTTTTTTTTTTTGTTAATGACTTGATATTTATCATTTGAAATTGTACGCTTATATGATATTTCAAGTTATCTATGCTTTTCTGAATTGTTTATATTTGCGGGCAAAAGCAAAAAAAAAAAGGGTTAAACGAATACAAGAATTGAAGTCGCTGAAAACTTTTTGCAAAATATTAACTGATTGAATAAATGGGAGCATTTTATTTATTTATTTATTTATTTATTTATTTATTTATTTATTTATTTTGAGAATGAAGTTTTGCTAAAACTTCAAAAAGTAGGGTTCCGTTTTCTAAGTATATATTGCACGCATTGTTAAGTTACATTGTACTTTTTTTTTCAGTATAAGATGCTTGCTTACATTTCGAAAGAATTACGCTTTTAATTGAAACGCAATTATTGCTATACATTTTAGCTTATCAGAAAGAAGAACATTAAAAAGTAATTATCTTTTACACAATGTTATATAATTTAATGATTTTCCTTTCATCCCCTAGTTAGTGCCTATATGTATCTTTCTCTGAAATAACTATCGATAAAACGTATGTCAATAACATGAATTTATCGATATAGCGATTTTCGAAGTAAATATCTGCCTATCGCCGTATTAACCAATCAAAGAACTTATTTAATCTTGCATATTACACAGAAGTTTCAATTTCGTTCCCAAAAACATTTTCAAAAAGGATGTTCCTAAAATGTCCCTATACCTTTTAACTTCCTATTCTTTCACAACTAATGCTGTATATTTCCCTATTAAGACACTGGGTAAATTTCGTGATAGGAAATTTATCTCGTGCAGACCGAAAGCAGGAAAACCTCTCGAGCTCCTCGCACTTATTCTGGAACCTTCAATTGCTTTTTGATATCAAGCATGCACTAAATATTCATGCAATAATATTCAATATATCATTTATTTTATGGCTTGATCGATTAATGACTTCGCCATTAGTCATTACCTTACAAATGGTTCGTTATCTGATATTCATATCAACTGTTCAACATAAAGTTGCAGTTTTAAAGCTATTATTCATATCTATTAACCTTCCCTGACCACAGTTTTGAAAATAAAAACCAAAGACCAGAAGTTTCCCAACTGTCTTCGCAGTTTCGGAGATGCTCACCTTCCCCTTCATCGTCCACGGTAATTACAGCAAAATCTCAGAAAGAAATGGTACCGATACACATTCGGCCAATGGCCGGTCACGGTTACAGTTATTCTTTTTTGTTTCTTTTATTCACCTTGAACGTTCGATGACGCAGACCTTTCCACGGGAAATCCATTTTCACTCTCCATTTGGACTTTTTTTCATTTTCTTAATCGTGGCTTGATAAGGCGTATTGAAGAAATGATTTCCCATTCAGGACAGCTGAAGAAATGTTCAAGGACGGTCTCGAAAAGCAGTTCAATGTCCAGTATGACCTTTGTACACGAGCCGCTTTCTCCCTTCCTGAATAAAGCCACGGAAATTTGCATATCTGGCCCTGAGTCAGGTTGTTCAATTTGATAGGCTGTCGATTCAACATGTTTCTGAAAAAGGGTAACAGCCTTCGTGAAAAATATTAGAAACTTATGAGTTTGGTTCTTTAACAAGCTGTTATTCAGGACCATTATGAAGGGAAACTAATTTTCAAATGCAAATTGCAGATATTGATGGTTCTCACTTTACAAAAAAATTAGGTTATTGCTTTATGAACAACTTTTCTATAATGCTTGTTTCTATAGCTGATAGTTTGTGAAGGCTGAAATGATTTTAATCGATGAGAAATCTTGAACAATATATCTTCTATAAAAAAAAACTGAACTAGTTCAAGGAAATCCCATATGATATAATTATCTCTGGTTGGTCCATATGGCTTAAAACCGAAATGAATTGCAAAACAAACTTTTTAAACTTTTAACTTGTATACAAGCAGCGATACAGAAATGGTTTTCTTTTATATGGAGGGGGGGAGCGCCGAAAAGGAACATGAGCCTAAAACACATATTAATTTACTTCGCCCCCTCCCCCCATGTAGTGCTAAAATATGTTTTTTAACATTTTAAGCCAATTAACCATTAAACCTTGTACAATTTCAAAAAAATGGTATAATAATGCGCGAAATAATACTTATGTTTCTTATTTTATGCGAAATAATTTTTTAATAAAAGTAATAATAGATGTAAAATAATTTTGGCCCTTTTGAAGTGTCACTGCACTTTTTGTGGTCCCCTAAAATCCTCTACTGCTTGTTCACAGCATGAACATTCTCAGAAACAGTATAACGGTGAGAATCTAAAAATAAGCTCAGGAACCATTGTTTAATATTTAGTCCAGACAAAAACGTCTGTCAAATGTAATCACGCTCATGTTACATATTCTCATACCTTTTTGCATTTACAAAAAGTTGCTTTTATCCCCCAAACAAGTCAAACATGAACATTTGTGATTTTACTGTCTCGATTTGCTGTTTGCTGCTTGAGTTTTTCTGTACTGAAGACACATTTCTCTAGAGTTTTGAACTCTAGGCCCATCTTCTCTTCTCCTATTTGGGGTCTCCAAATCCAGTGATGATTTGGGATTATTTGAAATTATTTTTGGGGACTACACAAACTTATAGATTCACCAATAATATTGGCAATATTCTGACTAATTTACTACAGAATGCACACATGTATATTTTTGCATTATTAATACGCATATTTTCCCATTTAATTACCTGTTTCAAGTTGCATTGTTTACTTAATCGTTTATAAATTAACACGGTACAGTAGCAGCATGAAAAGAGACTGTTTTGACTCTTAGGCATAGCAAGTGCGTAAAAACCTAATCAAGGGCTGGCTAGGGACGAATGTAGCTAGGAATTTTACTTACAGCGAAAACGCTTTAGACAGCAATCCTACCATTTTCATATTTAAGACAAAAAAAAAAAAAAAAAAACTGCGAGGAATAAGCAGTAAGTAAGCCAGGGCTACCCCTAAGCCAGGGCTAAGGCAGAAATATATGCACAAGATTTTTTTGGCACACTTGCTCCTATAAAATGATATCTGTCTCCATCTCGGTTACTTCTTATTCCAGAAGGTATGAGTTCTAAAAAGAACAAAACTGCAGTCTGTGGATGGAATGAATGAACTGGCGATGTATTGCCTGTAACTGCTAGTAGGACTAAGTAAATGCAGCCGCTGAAAGAAAAGCAGTTTCGGACTGCAAATCCAGCTGCAAATTTTCAAACTTGGGGTCAAAAAATTAAAATGTTTAAATTTGGGAACTCTTTGCCTCCATAAGTAATAATACCACTTTTGGGGATATAGCGACAATAAATCAAAATTTGTAGACTGTCACCAAAATTAGATTACGTGTGGTCATCTTGGTTTTAAAAAAAACAAGTGAATTTGTTTTCGAGTGCAAGAGTAAAATGGGTATTATTCAAAGAAAAGTGTGTGTCATTAAACTCAAGGTTCAAACTGTTTTTCCTTATTCCGAAGCATAGGCACGTGGGCTCTTATTGCGGGATTTTTATTCCAGGTCTTGAATGGAAGATTATTGCCATTACGGAGAAGAAAACCCAATTACCTGAACACTGCTTTTGAAATGAAACAAGAACTTGCTTTTGCTTATAAAAACAAACTATATAGTATAGTAGGCATTTAACTGGGGTGGTTTACAATTAGTGTTTTAAATTGGTCGTTTGCTGCTTAGCTTTAAACATAAGCAATATTATTTGCGCTTGAATGCGTATAATTACTTCTAGAGGAAGTAAATGAAAAGTTGATTCACATTTGAAAATTGTGTTTCAATTTCTTTTAATTATTAATTAAGCAGAAAATGTAACAGCGGTTTTTTTTTTTGTAATAATGTATTTTTATTTTTGTCCAAACGCAATTATAATTTTATAATCACGATTGTGTTTATAAACATGAAGTGACAAATGTGTTGATTTATCATGTTTACAAAAAAAAAAAAAAACAACATTTTGTCGCAAAATGAAGGATTTGCTACAAAAACTTATAGCAAATGCTTTAATTTTGAAAGTAAAGTATGTTTTGAAATATTTTTTTCTATTGGTATTTGCAATTACACGGGTCGAATTTGGTGACATGTAATAAACTACTCCCTACTAAGAAAGAGATTGACATACTTTCTTATATCTAGGAGAAAAACTCTGTTAATGTTAAGTACTGATGAACTAGAGATGAAACTATTGCCTGTTATTAGTAATAACGAAAAATCCAGCTCTAAATTCTTAACATAGATTTCAAAATAATGAAAGTGTAGATAAACTACTTTGTAGAAAAGGAAGGAATTATATCTCACATCTCAAATTTTCAATAGGAATTTTGTTCCACCAATGACACCTCTTCTGTACTACCCAGCATCAAGATAATAAAATTTTTTTAAAATTTGAATTTTTTAAAACTAATTTCGCTAAAAATATTTAAAAAAATAACTTTGGTCGAAACTTCAGCGTAATTGCTACAGACCAAAAAATAGTCCAAAACATTCAAAAAATTTTTATGCTCTATAATGGCACCTTTTCCTCACTACCCATCATCAAAATCAGAAAAGAAAGTTTTTTCGGCCCACCTTGATATACAGCCATCTAACAAAAGTTTGTTTCCTATTTTGATCATACATTTTATATTTTGATCATTTTCCCTTGTCTATTGTATTATAACTTTCTCCTTTATTCGTAGTTTATTATTTAATTATTAAGTTCATCTATTAAAGTATTGTTTTATTTCTCTCTAAATCATATTAGTTACTTAAACGTCCTGTACATGTAGGTTTCAAAAAGAGGGTAAATTATACAACGTATATGGGTCATTTTCAAAATTTGCTTACATTTGCCGTCCGGAGGTTAAAAAGACGATTTTGAAGCATAGCTTATATTTTAAATTTAATGCGAACAATTATTTTCTGCAAGAAATACCCCCAAAAAAATTCTATCACTCAAAAAAATATTGAAATTCATTTCTTTATTTTTATATTAGTCTTTAAAAATGAGAATCAAGACAAAAACGCTTGTCCATTTCCAATTTTCGCAAGTTCAACTATTTTTTTTATATACTTAATTGTATTAAAAAGTATATACAGAAAATTATTTTTACATATTCACTATTAGTATATGATATTCATAATAGATATTGACAATAGTCATTTTGTTTCATTAAGAAATGAATGAATATATTTTGTCAGGCAGTTCTTGTCAAGTCCGTTACCTTAAGATTATTTTAGCTAAAAAAGCACAAGATTTCTTCCTGGTGCGTAGTTTTATTATTTGTCAAGTCTGTTACCAAAGATTTTAGTATTAATTTTAACTTTTTCTCAACTTTTATCCCGAAATATTGTTTATTATACATCTCTAAGAAAATGCATATTGTTGCTCATTTTTTAAATTCGACAACCTAGCCATAATTTGATGTTTTGGTTGAAATGTCAAGTCCGTTACTGGTCAAATCCGTTACCAAATGTCAAGTCCGTTACCATACAGTTTTTGATCTATATTTTAATAATCACAAACATCGTTTTAAGCTTCATGGACGCAAATAATTTCAAATGAAGTTGGTTCTAGACGCTATGACATAGTTTAAAAGTGAGATTTCATATTGATTTTGTATGGTAACGGACGACAATTTTCCTTGCAACTTAAAGCTTACAACACGATTTGAATACTTAATTATGCATCAAAGTGTACAACCAATTACTTTTTCACACACCTAAAATATGTGACAAAACATCTGTTAGTGATTCTAAGAGAAAAAAGCAAATTAAAAAAATTACTTAAAAATTCTGAAATGTAAGCATATAGTGGAAAATGACCCATATCTATGCCAACTTAAAAGACCGAAATTGGAGAATGTTGGTTTTTTCTTCTTCATAATTGTTTTCTTCACTCTCAATAAGAACAGTATCATACGAATCGTGATTGAAGATTTCAAAAAAAAAAAAAAGTTTCATTTCTTATTTTTACATTTTTCTTAGAAAAATGAGATCACATTAACCTTTTAATCATAAAGCACGACCACATAGTCCATTTCCAATGAGCGATCTCAGAAATTGTTGAAGATTTCGATTGTATGATAACGTTGCCATTTGAATGAATTCAATCAACACATTACCTTTTGCCGCCATTAGATTAGTCCAAATCCACTTAGCTCCGAAAATTAAGCTAATATGACCTGAATAGCCCACTTCTATTCAATAAAGGCGAACAATTACCAGCCAAATAATAATAATAAATAACTAAATAATTTAAGCAAATCGTCTATTCTTCTCGAGGAAGACCTCCATTTACTACGTTGTTAATGCCCATTCCCAGATGGTGGATGTTGCCCAACGTTGCCACTTCTTCGCTGACCCCGCTTAAGGTTTGAAATATGGGTGTCCAATTATTAGGGGGAAAAGAAATCACAAGTAAAAAATCACAAGTAAGATCGAGCATCGTGGAGAGAGATGCTTTTGCAAAACTCACCCATACACGGGGCCCGGATTCCCGAAAACGAGGTCAATTAATTTCGTTTTTCGCGATGTCGCAAAAAGGTGGAATCATTGTGTTCCATTCGACATTGCCCCAGGTGAAGATATCTCCTCTGGAAGGGGTGCCACGTTTTGTTCCAAAGAGTAGGTGAAGCCGTCACGAAGACCATTGTGAGGGGTCAGAGAGCTAGAATGTGCGATGAATATTTTTTTCCCATAATGCGGATATGTTTGTGGTAACTCGTGAAATAATATTTGGACTAAGTGCGGCTCATGTTTTTTCAATAGCATCAAAGGAAGAAAACAACATTTATATTCTATGTTAATGTGAAATATAGAATTGTGGGCATTGCGTCTTTTGGTTTCATCAACATTTCCTTTAACAAATGACCATATTATTTTGATACCACTTATCAGACAAAGAGTGTATCGTCATAAAATAAAAACTTAAATGCTTAGACCATTGCCAAATTTTAATGATGTTTTATAAACCATAGTCTTTAGAAACAGTAATAAATATATGCATTGGTAAAAATAAATGCTTCCTGGAATTTATTTAAAACTTTAATAATATAATAGCCGATAAAACGTTGTTATATATTTAGATGATGTCCATACCTCCGTTGTGAATGAACTAGATATTTTACTTTAGCTGCCCATGAAGAGGAATTCGGAACGTTTTCGGTTAAAATTCTTCATTTCCCGCTACCGGTTTGCGAAATATAGATGCAAAGAAAAAAAAATCTTTAAATTTGTCCGAAAAAGTCCAAAATATTCTTAAGGTGCATTGTCCATTTTCTATTGAAATTGTCTTTCAAGAATCTGTGGAAAATAAATGAAATTTAGCAAAACCTGAAATTGGTGCTATGTTTATAGCAAACATTTCTCTAGATTGCAAGCAACAAGCTTTTTTACTATAATCAAAACAAGATACCTTTTTTTATCGATTCAAAAGATTATGTCCTCCAAAATTGTCTTTCATGACTTCCAACTCAATATTAAGGGCAAAAAAGAGGCGACAAGAAGATTTTCAACGTTTTAATTCAAACAAAGTGGACGTAATATTAAATGCGCATCATGCTCACTGATGTTTTCTTTAAGTTATTGAAGAACATAGTATTATGTCCCTGACCGACAAAGGGTTAAAACATTAATGCGAATGAAATTATTTATTCACTAGGAGTAGCTACTCGACGCTACAGGCTTATATACTCACTTGTTGGAACCTAAGCATAATTTAAAAGAAGAGAGAGACGTGATTGCAGTAAACTAAGATGTGTAATTAAGAAAACAATGATTACTTAATTTCAAGTAATGACTCTATAATTTGAGAGTTTAAACATTTTGATTAACTTTGGACCGTCGACAGCATCACAGTTAAAAGATATTACAAACACTGTTGTTAACTTGTGAATATTATTCGTAATTAGTGCTCCAAAAAATCTCAACATTCGACTTAAAAGATTCTTTATTTTCTTTATTTTTTTCCTTAAAACTTTTTGATTTTTTTAAATATTTTGTACTTTATACGCATTTTGTCATTTAGTTTTATGCTGTCATTTTTTCCTTTGTTTACGTTTAAGAATTTATTTTCCATTTTCATTTTGTCTGATAAAATACATAGCTTTTTTTTTCCATGCGACGATTGTTTTGACATAATTTTTTAATTTAACATTACAATTGCTCACGTGTCTCACTGCATACATAATTAACTCATGTATTATGGTAAGACTTTTAAAACATATTACGATTTATTTATTTATAATAGTATTGTTTTTGTTGCAACTTTTATAGTAGTCATCAACTATAGCATATAGAAATTCAAAAAAAAAAAAAAAAAAAAAATTGAAGGAAAGTTTCTATTGGTGGTTTATTTAATTTAAATAAATAGTTTAGGCTTGTTTAATGTCCTTTTTGTTTGAGATCTGATTAAAAAGACAAAATAACGTACGGTATCACCAAAAAAGTAGTCCTTATGTAATTTTGGCCAAACATAGCGCTGAGTAAAATGAAAGATAGTCGCCGAGTAACATATAGGCTCAAATATCCATAAAATTTTATTTTTATTCCTTTAGCGGGAAAACATGAGTTTCTTAGATGAAATTACTTCCTACTCTTCCATATCTGTCGGCAACTTTTCTTATGTAAAAAACAATCCAAGTTGTTATTGTTTTATTTATTATTTGTATTATTATTTAGTTAGTAATCCTTGAGCGCTAAATGCTTAATTTATCAAAAGCAGATTTAAATTTCTTTTTAAATTATTATTATTTTTTTTAACGTACTTTTGCTTCAAAAATGAGGACGTTCTAAAATGATATATTAAACTCGAAAATGAGAATAATCAAAGTACATTCCAACGAAAATTCTTACGTATTTTCCATATCAAGTTTCCATATCCATCTCCAATAAAATTTTTAGTGACATTTAACAAGCAATCCTCAAGTGCTAAACGTTTAATCTGACAAAAACAGAGTCAAAGACTTTTTTTCTTCTTTTTAACATATATTTTTTTTTATTTTATGTCTTCTTCAGTGAATGAGGACGTTCTGCAAGAGTATATTTAAATACCAACAATCATAATCAAGATAAATTTACCGTTACAGCATTGCTTGTTCTACATTAGGTTTGCCGCGAAAACAACGCTTCGTTACAAAAAGATAATTGCAAAAGCCGAAATATTTGCGAGATAAATAAATAATTGAAGTAAATTACTGCCGCAAAATCACGGATTTTAACTCACGAAATCATCCGGAATGCAATGGATATAAAACTCGTAATTTGTAACCCTGTGATTATCAAGTCTCCAAATTCCGGGCTGAGTTGAAAGAGAACGCTCTAAAAGGGTTGATTATTTTCCTTTTTCGAATTCCGAAGGAAACGTAAACACTTCAGAAAATATGGGTTATCGCCTAACCCAAATCCCCCATGAACACAGCTTGCTGATCGTTTTTGCAGCGAATTCCATCAAAAGTGAAAACCGAGAAGGTGGTAATGCGGGGAGGGAGGGGAGGGGGGGACTTTGTGAAATCACTTTGGTTTCCCGCCGCGCATTACCTGAAGACCCTGATCTGGAAACACTTTCTGCTAAGATATGTAATGATTTTTTTTTTTTTATTTTCTTTTTTATCTCATACGCGTTTTGAAACTGAAAGTAAAGTTTTCCATAAAGATTTAGCTTCGAGCTATAGGAAGTATCACACGTAAGAGATTTATATTCCTTATTTACGGCTTTTGTTGCGTAATAGAAAAGATTCGTTATAATGCAATGCATTTTTATTTCTGAGGATTTTATTTTTAATTGGTGTTGCTTTTTCAGGCCGAAAGAGCTGCCTCCGCCGGCCACATGGCACCTAAATAAAAAAATAAAAAGAAAGAAAACAAGAAAATAGAATTAAAAAAATATTTTAAAATTGCCGCACAATTGCCGCTTTGTACCAAAATCAAGAGGAAGCGTTCAAATTTGTTAAACTACATTGCTTATTTTTATTAATGTATTTAGGTTTGTTAATTTCAATAAAGTCAAAAATCTATATCGCGTAGCACTTTGAGTAAAAAAAGTAGTTACTAATTCAAAAACTAATAAGAATATAGAATAATTTCCTATGATAGAAAAATATTCTGACCCTCGAAATACTGTACCGATCATAGCAACGAGGTTTACCTCAAGCCTTCGTGAATTATACGACTGTTTTAAAGCTAATTAAAGTGTTTATTCACTGCTGTTATTGAAATGAATACAGTTTTGAGTCTATGATATATTTATTATCTTTATATATAAAAATGAATGTATGTACCTATGTATGTATCTTTGAACCTATGTTTGTACGTATGTCCTTTATAGACTTAAAAACTATCCTCCGGATTTCGCTAAAAAATTCACAGTGTGTTTGTGTCTTTATTGGGCACATCAAGAAACCAATTAGAAAAAAATCTGGCCGGTAGTTCTTTTTTTATTCCAATTTTTGGCTAAAACTTCCACATAAAATCTCTAATTTTTTAAGGGGTTACAGATCCTCAAAAACGACCAAAAGACCATTGCTTATTTCAAAAGTAAAAGTTATTTAAAACACTCAGAAAAAATAGCATTGTTCTAGCTAAATTATTAAAAAAGTTATGAATGACTTTAGGGCATGCATGCTATGTGTTCTAATGGAAAAGATAAACTTTAAAGTGCTTTTTCTCGGTGATCAGTTTTTAGTGTTTCTATGTTACTTGAAATGCTAAGGAATTTTTTCTATTATAAATATAACTTTGAAGCAATATTTTTTGTACTCAGGATAATATATTTAACAAAACTGTGCATTGAATAAGCGTTTTATAAATTACAAAAATTTTTAGAGTTTGTTAAACCTCGAAGAACAAAATTTTCTAAGATTTTTTTACATTCAAGGTCACAAAATATTTTCTAATCAAAATATCAGAAAATGAATGCACAGATTTGTTGAGGTAATCCTTGTGATCATTTCGCAAAAAGAAGTTTTGAAATTAGTGCGGAAACAAAAAAGCCTTAGGGTTTTTAAAAAATTAAAATTTTCTTACATTTTTCAAATTTTAAAAAAAAGTTTTCAAAATTTTTAATGTTTGAAAATAAATTATTGATTGTTAAACAAGTTCAGAAACAAATATTTCAAAAAATTAACTTTTTCACTTAAATTAAAGAAATTTGTCAGAAAGGTACCGTAACCCCTTAAAAGCTTTCCTCCATTCAAATCATTATACAATATTTCTGTTTTTATTTTTTTTTAAAGTAGAAACGCAATTTCATCGCAGATAAATAACATATTTAAGTTTGATATCACGTTGTCCTTCACGCAGATTTAACTGACCAAGTTGTCACAAAAAATACCTTCTTGTATTTCGCATGTAGCATTTTAACCCGCGCGACGCCGGGCATATCCACTAGTTTACTAATAAACTTTATTCATTAACCCTTTAAGCGGTCAATTATTTTACCAGAAATGCTTCCAAAAAAGGCATATTTTTTTATTGCATATAGTTAAGTACCATACTTAACAGAATAAGAATATAAAGAATTTTTAAATGTTTTTTTTCGTTTTCAATGCTTTTACAATATTTTTTATTTTACAATTTTGGTCACAAAATCCCGAAATATTTGCTTTTTTCAAGTACATTCTGCATGCAGTAATGAATGGTTTACAAATTATGCAAAAATTTCTCTCACACTTACTGTGAATTTTGAGGTTTACAATTTTCCGAACAGTTCAGGAAAACCAGAAAAGGAAATCTGAAAATATCGATGCCCGTACGCATTACGGGCAAACCAGATGAGGCCAATTTCGAGTAGCACCGTGCGAGCAAACCGCTTAAAGGGTTAATATTTTGTTTTACTGCAGTATTTTTTAATTTGTGGAATCATATATAAATGAAAGAGCAGTGTTCATTTATATATGATTCCCTGCCCCCCAGAGAATGATTGTGTACCACCTCCTGTGGAATAACCAGCTCCCTAAAAACATCTCCTTCCCCCTACAAAAAGACATCTGAAAAACTAAGGTATCCCAAAGCAACACCCTTAGAAATGTTAATGGCGCAGTGTGTCAGTGTGGGTAATGACTGCCCATTTCGTTAGTATCTCTGGAGAAAAATTTAAGTATAAACATGTTATATACAGTGGCTGCTGCTTATATGAATCATGCTTGTGCTAAAACGTTTTGATTCAATAAAGTTCCTGGTTCAATGAAGCGGCTATTTCAATAAAGTTGGTTATTGTTCTGTTTTTAAAGATTTGATTTATTAAAGAGACCGACTTATATATATATATATATATATATATATATATACTAGCTTGTTACCCGGCGTTGCCCGGGTGCTTATTAATACGACCTAGCTCTAAAACAATTATTTGAATGAATTCTATCCACATGGGCATATAAAAATTGCATCAATCTGTATTTTACGTACAAACTCTGAAAAGAACTAAAATATTACAGAAAGTTAAGCGTTTACAGAAAAATAGCATCAACAGAGGGCGAAAAAGTATGAGGCATGTTGTATGTGCTGTGTCGTGTGCACTGGCGCGTTGTGTATGTTTTAATTTGACGAGCGGTATATAAATGTGTCATAATGCAAATACAAATTATGTATTAGCATTATGAAATCTTTGAATTGTTTAAAAATTCCTAAGCCCCGCCTATGTATATTCTAATCATCTGACACAAGCGTGACGAAAATTGAATTCACGGAAAGTTCACAGAAAAATAGCGAGGCTTTCAATCTATACTTTTGCATAATTCCTCTAATAAGAGGATCAAAAAATTAAAATTAAATATCTGTTGGAAGTTCTGATTTTTCTGCATCATACAATATTTGCGCCAATGTTCCAAGGTAATTAGAACATGAATTATAATTGTTTTTAACTTATTTCATGCTAAAATGAAATAGGTGAGCCTTAAACTGATAATTCATTGTTAATCGTAATCTTTGTTGGAAAATACTCATATTTAAATGTGTTAAATTTTATCAATTTGTATGCTTAAAAGCTAATCTCTATTACTCTATGTGTTCGAAATTGAAAGATAACGGCCATTTTAAGACAAAAAAATTGATATATGAGCTTTTTGGATTTTTTTTTTTAATTTCAAAAACCCGCCCCCGCGTATGTGAATTCTAGTGCATCAAGGAACCTCTTTACTAAGTTTGATAAAAATCAGACGATAACTGGATTTGTATAAGGAACAAACATACAAACAAATGTACATACATACATCCATTTATATATATATAGATTCTATGTGTCCCCCCCCCCCCTTAATTCCACATACACACTCTACGATACCCGAGAAATATCGAGCTGCTGGAATTCAGTTGTATACGGTAAAAGTAGTGTAGTACAATGCTTAAAAAAGCAATTGTGAACCCATGCTGTTGAATTACTGTTGAACTCGCTGCTACAACATCTCTAAATCCAAAACTACAAAATTTAAAGGAATTGTTCGCTATAATTTCCAGAACATTATTTATTTCGAACCGTGTTTGTCAAAAGCTCTTAAAAAGGAAGAAACTAATAACGAGCATTATTTCTTGCTTGGGAACACCCGCGTTGAGGCACAGAGCTGTCAATATGTATGGGCCATTAAGGGCTTTAGATGTCTCCACAGGACGCACCACCCATTGATAAGCAGCTTCACCCTGACCGTAACTGCCGGGACCACTCCTCTGATGACCGTATTTTATATAGGGTAATTCGAGTAAATCAAGGCATTCAACACCTTCCGCCACTCATCAAAAGTCTCCTTGTAACAATTTCGACACTTTTTACTTCAATAAATCCACTGGATTTTGCGAATATTAATTTTTTCAATCATCAAAATTAATTATTTTGGAACATCTGCATCGCATAGGTCATATAAAGCAAGGTAACACCAGCAATACCGTTATTGAAAAATTTGCCATTCAGCCTGGATCTACAAAGAATCACTCAAGTGTTCGTTCATGGTTTTTAAATTTTATCTGTGTACGCAATGAATTTCTTCTACACTATCTCTAGCTTTGCATAAATCGAAACTGTTGTATGCATGTAAAGATTAATTCAATGATAATCTCTGATTAATTACTATTCACCCTGTAAAACATCAAGTAATTCTTCAACACAATGCTCTAAGCAGATTCTACTCAGTCTACAGAGCTGGGGTTCCCAACCTGTGAATGTGTGGATCAATGCTTATTTCTGATTAATTACCTCTCACCCTGCAAAATATCAAGTGGTTCTTCAACACAATGTTTTGATGTATCCAGTATTCTATCGGATAGTAAATTCTACTCAATCTCTAGAGCAGGGGTTCCAAACCTGTGGATCATCGCTAATTTCTGATTAATCACCACTCACCCTGTAAAATATCAATTAGTTCTTCAACACAATGCTTTGATGTATCCCTTTTCCATCGGGTAGTTATTTCTACTCAATTTTCTTAAGTCTGTGTCTGGCAATAGCAACAACACCCTACTTCAACTAAGATAATTGTCTTCAATACAGTAATCAACTCAGATAGTATAAAATTAGCACACAAATCTGGCAAAGGAAGTTGTATATGAATTCAGTCTTCTGAGGCATTCAATTGCCCTATAATGCATAACTAGCAGTGTCCATCCTTTGCCAATTCCAATCCATTAATCCATTAGTGCGCTACTCCGACATGTGCGCTGTACGATATTGCATTGAAAAAATCAAATTCAATATTCCCCAAAATCAACATTTCTTTTTTCGGACGCGTCTAATGCTTCGATGCTGTTACTATTCCATGATACCCACATATCTTTTTCTCTATTTTAGTGGCTAAATCAATACATCGATAACCAATTAGTGCACTACTCCAACATGTGTGCAGTGCGGTATTGCATTGAAAAATTCATTATTTCCAAACATTCAACAAATTTCAACATTTCTTTTGTCGGATACGTCAATACCTCGATAATTCATTAGTGCACTACTGCGATGTGTGTGCAGCACGGTATTGCATTGAAAAATCATTATTCCCAAAAATCAACATCTTTTGTCGGATACGTCCAACGCTTCGATGTTCTAACTATTCCATGTTACCCATATATCTGCAACTCTATTTCACGAGCTAAATCGACACCTCAGTGAAAAACTTTATGTCAACTCTTGTCAAAGTACTTAAAGTATACAAACACATGCAATAACATTGTTGTGAACTTTAAATATCATATAACTTTTGTGCCAACCTTTTTTTGGTAGTATTATCGTAGTAGTAAAACTATTAAGCTATAAAAACTACAAGAGAGCTGATGCTCAGATCTGTTCTCGACGATAGAGTTCAAAGCAAAATGAAGTCCACATTTGACCTCAAAAAGTAAGTTTCCCTTTAAATTAATAACGTGTTTTTATTTTTAATGTTCATCCTGCAAAAACAAGAATATTGAATTCTCATCATTTATAGCCAAAAATGTAAACTTCCTTTTCGCCTCTTATGCATGAATATGTGTTATTGTTACTTATTTTATAACAAATTTATTCTTGGTTTAGAAGAGCCTTTTGTGTTGATATAAAATTTCATTTTCTTGAATTATTCTTTTATAGAAAGTGTTAAGAACAACATGTAAACATATGTAGTGTGTGCGAAAAGTGCAATTAGCATAAACACTCTTTTGATTGCTAACCTTTTAAAGACCATTTAGCATATGTGCTCCAAAGTTAAAAATTTGTGTTATAGATTATCGATTGTAAATAATTCACAACTTGTATTTTTTCCCTGTCATTGACCCATTAAAATCGAAATAGTGTCAAATAAGAAAGTTATTGTTTCAAATACTATACTGTATTTTTTTTTTTAATATCGTACATTTCCGTGCCCTGTTGCAAAGCTTATTGTCATCAAAAAGTTCATATTCTAGTTCTTTGCTATGAACTGCAATTTGCTGAAAAGAAAAAAAAGTAAAAATAATACTGAAAAATATAAATGTCTTTGAGTCTCGTATTGAACTAAAACAAACTTTTATTAGCTCCCAGATTCATAGTGACTCAAATACAAAACCCCGGAAGACATAAGTCTTTATGGCTGCCATCATTAACTCCATACGTGATTTACTTTCTCTCCTTTTTCCAAGTTAGAACCTTTATTTTGTAATTAATAGGACTTAAAAAAATTACCAAACAGCTCCATTACTTTTGCTCAGGTTGCAAAATTACACGTCCTTAATGAGTATAAATATACTCTTATTGTACCACTCACACCATATCTTCCAAATTTGAATGGAAATGTAGAAAGTTATGACTCTTTTTTGAAAAGAAATATCCACGCGGTGAAAGTTGGTCTTGAATCATCCACTCCGAGTTGTTTATGTTCCTGTAATGAGTACTTCCGTCTGGGTCTTGAAAGTCAATTGTTGAAAGTCATTTTGTCTAATGCAAACATTCATTACGTTGAATACCAAACAAGAATACAACGTGTGGAAAACGTAGCTCTAGTCATTTCCGTATTTATTGTCTTGAGAAATGGGGCGAAATTTATTTCATGTGGGGATGGATTTTATTCTAATTGCTGGATTTATTAGGAAATTATTTTTTTCCTGATGAGTATTGCTTTCTAGTATTGCTTTTACAGAAGAGATTTTAAAATGGATCATTGTGGGCGAATGCAAAATTTTGGAACTAGGCACGGTTCGTTCAAAATTCTATCAAATGGAACGTAATTTATTTAGAAAAGACTTTTTCAGAATACCGGTACATTACGCTTAAAGAACGGCTCGTTTTAATTTGCGGCTTATTTAAAAGTTCTTGGACTGAACACTTCTTACGCCCGAGTATAGATCTAAAAAGCGTCAGCCTGTGCAGTCAGACCAAAGATTATTTCTAGCTCCTTGAATGCGGGAAGCTGCAGAGTAAGGTGGAACGATATCATTAATGTATTAATTCACATTGTCGTTCGTAAGCTTGATCGGTCTTGATATAATTAAACATTATATTTTTCAAAAGAGGTCTCATTTTCTCAAAATAACACATTAAATTCAGTGGTGATTAAATGATAAAAGTTTTTCATCTTGAATCTACATCGCGATGTCACACAGCAAAACTTTAAGAACTAAAATAGATTTTCTATCAACAATTGCTCTGATTTTTTTTTTTTTTTTTTGTATTCAGATTAAAATCATGATTTTCCAGCTATTCTTTCTTACCATCAGCACTGAAAGCACAAAACATAAAAAACAGTTTGAAGGTGTGTTGAACAATTACCTCAACTGCATTGCTACCAGGTAAGATCAAAATTGGTTAAAAAGCAAAAATGAAGCACAGCAAGAGTAATAATTATTACACTGAAAAAAATAAGCTGTTGTTTTAACAGTATAATACCGGCAGCAGAGGTTCCGGTTAAAAACTATGAAAGCATAATGATATACTGTGTAACAAGCGGTTTTACAGTTTATTGCTGTAAAGTTAGCAATTTCACCACAAACTCAGTTGTATTATACTGTAAAAACAACAATTTAATATTGGCATCAGGGGTTCCAGGTTAAAACTGTAAAATGCACTGTTATAAACTGTGAAACTATCAATTTTACAGTTCATTACAGTAAAATTGTTATAAAACTAGCTGGATTATGCTGTAAAAACAACATCTATTTTTTACAGTGTACCAAGGTAATTTAGAGCGAAATGCCCTCAGAAATTTTTTGATGTGTGTTCTAGACAGAACGGATATAGCTCAAGAAACAGAAATTTCTTTTGCCATTTTCAAAGAACTGCACCTGAATGCGAGGGCCATTCTTACTCACTTGAAATAAATGTCTTCGAATTCAACACCTGTGCACCATTTGAATCCAATACGTTGTCTAGAACCGCTCCTACGCTCAATGAACTACTATCATTATCAGCTCTTCAACAATTTAAACAACCAATTCTACTCTTACAGATGGGTTCCCACCCAATCTTTTTTCCATCCATTCCTCCATAATGACATGATATCTCTCTTTTTCTTAATGGCTGAAGGAAGAAGGTATGTGAAACACGTGATTATGAGTTTTGGAAACGTCTTCCCTCCATCAATAGATGATGTGCCTTGATAAGTCTTCCAGACTTGCACGACTTTATGGCCATCCTTGACCTTGAAGATGGTTTCTTAGATTAGGAATTCTAGAAAGGAGAAAGTTTTTGAGTGAAAGTGAACACACTAAGGGAATATTTATGAGAAATAATAAATTGTCTTGTATGTTTCAATGTTCTCACCGAGATTATATCAAAACGCCTAAAGCTCTTTTTCGTTATTTTTCGTGCTTAGAAACTTTATAAATATTTTTTATTCCTTTGTAGCTCAAAGGTCTTCATCAAAACATAGAAACACATTCCTAAAAAATTATACTTTTCGAATTAAAAAGTTTTCAAAGCTATTAACCATATTAATAAGTATATTTAAATGAATGAAAAATTAAGTTTGTGTGTGTGTGTGTGTGTGTGTGTGTGTGTGTGTGACGCTGGTTTTAAAAAATATCAGAAATTTTGCCGCATATACTTTGACATAATTTGTACTTAAGTGCCACATGAAATGGAGTCAAAAACTATTTTTTCGAAACACCAATTAGCCTTTCTTTGTAAGATAAATAGAATTTTGCCCTCTTCATGAATGCCCAATGCTTATAAAAGACAAAATTACAATAGCCATTTACCTCACAATTTTCAAAGTTGCTCAATTTATTGATTTTCTTGAAACAAGATTCATTTGGGCAATTCCACGGTGACTTACGTTACATTTTGACCAACCCTTTTGCATTTAGCACCTCAGTGAGAGCAAATATTGTTATACAAACCTTGTACGAAAGTTATCCATGAAAATGACAGTCAAAAGCATAATAAAAATACAAAAATATTTGCTGCATTTAAATTTTTCAAAATTTAGCAGCCAAAAATAAGGCAGTAACTTATGTTACACAAAAAGGGAATGCAATAACGTGACAGTTCGTTCTAAGGCAAATCTCTGCTCTTTCACAATTGTTTTTAGTTTGAATCATAATTTATCTTTTTTTTGGATAGTTTTAAGAAATTATTTTCACAAATTTAAAAATGTAGTTAAAAAATTGAAATTTATGGGAATTTTTAACTGAGTAACTTACGTTACAGTAACTTACGTTACAAAGTTCACTTATTAGCATATTTTTATTACAATAAATAAAGAATGAAAATTCCAGTCCAGTTTAGATCAAGATATTGTAAAATAACAATTATAAGTTAAATTCACAGAAATTTAATACCAAACTCAATGACCAATCAAACATATTACATAACATAAGACTTAAATCCATCATAGCCGCTGTTTTTAACAAGTTCAGGTAATTCAATTTTTCGTATTATGTTTTCTTTCTTGTAATAAATTTCATCTGCGTTTCTGGCCATTTCTAATTGGTTCCAACAGCAGCCATTACTTATATTTTAAACTCGTTTTCTTCAATAATCGTCACAATTCAAGGATACAATGTATTTTCGTACTTCACCACACACCATCATTCACCGGCTTTTATCTCTGTTTTTTCTTCTTGTTCCTTAAAATACTTAACTAAACGAAACCCCACAGTTTGTTAATTTCTAGTTCTTAAATAGTCATTGTCAATGTGCGGATCTTCAGAAAGTAATTTTGATAAATTTTGCTTTTCTAACATATTTCAATACCATCAAGAGGGACTTTTATTCACAAATCTGTAATATCCACATGACTTTTCTCATACCCCTTTAACAGCGCATATGTTCTGCAGAGTTCAGTGGCATTTAATGCAGACTAAAATATATTTCACCTGTAAGAGATAAAATATTTTTGTGTTTGTGTTTTCCAAAACATATTTGATAACTTTAAAACATAACAGAAGTCATTTTTGAATAATTTATAGTACATTACTCCTAAATATTTTGAATGCAGTGATATTGTTTAGAGAGAATTAATGTCTCAAAAGCCAAAAAGAAACATATAATTTATTATAGAAGTGTATTGTAAGCTTATTAGCAAACAAAGACATTTTAAGAAATATGATTAATTTAATATAATAAAGTAAATACATAACGATAAAAGAAGGTTCGAATAAATTACTCCTACTAACCACATAAGTTTATTCCACAATGTACTTTATTTCTAAACGCAAGCATTTAAATTTTATTTGGGTAACTTACGTTACGTGCATATGCCAGTAACTTACGTTACGCATTTTGACTGTGGCACAAAGAATAAAATTAACAGTATTTGAAAGAAAACTATCATTATTTATTTGATACACACTTATAAGATAGAAAATATAACATTACTAATATTGTATTGCTCTTTCTTTATTCACATAAAAAACATTAACATGTTTTTGGTAACTTACGCTACATAGCATAGTGCTTTTTTTAAATATACATAAATCACTTAATTTAGGTAACAACACTTACTTCAGCAATTCAGAATATTAATTTAAAGTGTAATAATCATTAATATTTCATTGCAACAGTTATCTAAAGAAAAAAAGTGAAACTTACCGACGTTGAAAGTTTGACCATTTGCTTCACCAAGAATAAAACATTCTAATGCCAACTTCAAAGTGCTGCCAAAACTAAAAAACTAGGTTCTAGACGGAAACTTATTTTGCATAAGACACTTTCAACCCTTTTAAATCGAAAAATATGCAAATTAATCACACTAGTTTAATTTAATTTTTTCAACGATTTTCCACACTTTCATGGAATTGCCCATTTGTTAATCAAAAGAAGTACAGTCAAATTTATCATTTAAATAGTAAAAGAAGGCTGAATTTAGGCACAAAAATTAATTTGAAATAGGAAACTTTTCCACAACGCTAGACAAACGAAAGACTTTGCAACATCAAACTGAAAATCCATTCAACTTTGCGAAGTCGAAATCGACAAATGATCCAAGGATATATACTTCAAGAAAACAAAAGCGAGAAAATCTTTCGAAAAATATCTGCATAAGAAGAACAAAATGAAACCAGTTTAAAGTGTCCATCAAAGCAGTTCAACATTTCCCAAAAGAAAAGGAAAACAAACGCGAAAAATGATAAATTATTTTTGAGACATTTTCGCACGAAATGCTTTCTTTTTTTCTTATTTTATTTAAGAAAAAAAAACATAAGGAAATGCTCAAACGTTCGCATTGTTCTTTCTCCCCAACGATACGGTAAAAAAAACCCACAGTTCTTTTGAAAAGCCGCGGAATTCGTCAATGCATTTCCTATCTCGTTCTATGGCAAGAAAGAAGCACATCTTCTCTAGTAGTGCATATGATTTTAAAGACGGATGATCCAAACAAAGGGATGATATTCTTGAAATTTCAACAATAGGTGTTACTTCAATGAAGGTTAGACGAACCTAATTCTCTGTCTGCGAGGCTCTTCAAAGTGAAATTGTCCTTTCTGACCTTAGCTGATGAATTATGCCAACGACAGATGTATTTTTAAAGGCTAGTTTTAGAGTTGTGATAAATAAAAATAAATTTTTGTCATTGTAATATACTTAGCTCTTCTTTTGTAGTTGTCAGCGTTTTTTATGAGTTGTATCAAACTAACCTTATCGTAGCAATAAAATGGAGGATTTCGATAAAAGTGAAATTTTGAGCAAAATATGGGTCAATTTACAATGAAAGTAACGAATTTTGAAAAAAAAAAGAAAAAGGAAAAGATTTATTGGCAGTATAAAAAACCCTT
This sequence comes from Uloborus plumipes, assembly GCA_038373865.1. NCBI lineage: Eukaryota > Metazoa > Arthropoda > Arachnida > Araneae > Uloboridae > Uloborus > Uloborus plumipes. The sequence continues at coordinate 65,901 of JAXGGA010002472.1, read as the reverse complement.
TTTCCATTAATAAATAAAATATTATTGCTATTGTTGTTCACTATTTAGTAGATACACTTGTAAAATTTATATCTGTTGCCGTTTTTTACTACAGGGCTATTGGTGACTGTTATTGAAAACCCTCATGCGAAGTCAAGGCCAAGTTTGTTACAACTGACACAGGTTTTCAAATGACTTTTAACCGTATTTTTATCCAAGACAGAGTCCCAGTAATTGCATTCACTCGGTATTTCTTTCCTCAGGAACTACTTTACGCACTCCAGGTACCTACCACAACTCGTGGTTTAACCTGGATAGGACCCTGAAGAGCGTTCTGTTCTTTTTGAACCAGAAAAAGAGCCGAGTAAACCCTTGGCCCAGCACCCCCAAAGGTATCGTTTCATTTGGAGGACTTTGTGACCACGACATTTTTAACGTTCCCCAGCCACCATTTATCAAGACGATGGATCTTTGATCGGCTGGGATCGAACCCGGGTCTCTCCGGGCACGAGAGTCCGACGCCTTACCGATCGGGCTACAATACAGTAATATTTTGTTGACCAGTGACAAAATGAACTAATTACCCATATGACCATTCTAAAACTTATGAACTAATATTACTTCTGCAAAAAAGGGGGAACATTATTCGAAACGAAGACTGTACAAATAAACTAATCAAAAAGATTTTTTCCCAAAAATAATTACTCCCATAGAAATCTCGCAAGTTGTAGATTACAATCAATTCCAATAACTGGCCAGTGTCACGTTCTTTTTCAGATCGATCAAATTTGCATTTTCAAGCCAACGTTTTTAAGCAACATTGTTTCTACTCCAACCGGCAATTCAACAAATAAAAATTTTCTTTATTGTAATTACACATGCAAAATGCAAAATAACAATGCACGAAGGCTGAAAGGTGTGTGCAGTACTACTTCTTTCTTTCTTAACCTTGAATGGAAATATGTTCTTTGGAGCAACACGGGAAAACACTTACAGCTTGAAACGGTCTAATTGATGATCGTCCTTAGCGTTTTTTTTTATCAAATAATTTGTTGAGCTACCTTTTATTTCGGTAAATAATTGAAGAATTAGTGCAAGGTTAATGATTTATAATATCCAAATTGTTTTATCATTATTAGCCCATTTTGTTATTATTCTCTTCAACAAGTCATTTATTGTAAGAGCTATTTGTCTTTCAATCAAGATGTATGCTAAATTGAAATATAAAAATGTGTGTGTTTTTTTTTCTGAACTTGAAGGGGTATGCAGTTTTTTTCGATGTATTATTATTTTATTGTTGCTCGAATAAAGTTAAGTTTTTACTCTACTAATGAGACAAAATTCGAAAATGTCAATCTTGTAAACATGGTTTTCATTCGTAAACATTTCACTAAGGTGTGTTTAGTATAACTGATAGTTCAACTTAATTAGAAAATAAATCATTTATGAATATTAAAATAAAAAATAAAAAAACAAGGTGGAGAATGAAATAGTGGTATTTAATAAGTCTAGAAAGAGAGGGAGAGGGGGAGAAAAGGGGAGGGGATTGCAATATATATATATTTAATAATAAACTATATTTTAGTGATTGCTTTGTTGTCTCAAAGAGACATGTACTTCAAGATAAGGGTACTTTCCGTGAAAAGACGTCACGACCTCTTTGTAACCAAGGTGATTTTTTTTTCATTTATTGTTGGTATATTTGGCCAAAATTAAAAAGAAACTACTTATTTGGCGACATTAAACCTTATTTTATTTTCAAATGGACACATGCCAATTGATTAAAGTATGTCATTGACGGTAACTTAATCCACCCAATGAAAAAGGCTAATAAACATAAAAAAAATCATTAAAATTATTTGTGATCAGTTGTGAATGCTCCAGCAACGTGTAAAATAATCATCCAAATAAATATATCAAAGATTATATAAATATCAAAAGTTCCATTGGAATAGGAAATTAGGAAAAGAGTAGAAAACGATGGTAACGATGATAGCGTAATTTTTCCATTTCATATTGAATGGCAACAAAAAAAAAAAAAAATCGAAATTACAAAAACTTGATGGCGTTTTTGTTCACAAAAACTATCCTTTTCACTGTTCAAAGAACAAACTAGATTAAAAATAATTACTATGACTTAAATCTTGAAGAAAAAAAATCTACCGGGCTTGGGACACTGTTTGGGAATACTTTTCATTACGACATTACTGCTGTTGTTGTTGCTGTTGTCGTCTTGTGCCCGCTGGGCTGGTAATTTGTTGTGCACTACTTCACTTTTCTTACTGTACCGTAATTTGGTGTGAAGTCCGTTTTCCACAGTGCAAACATGCCATAAGGTCCCGTTCGTAGGGTAGGCAACCATTCACAGCACAAAAACATAGTCACACGAGGAAAGGATATAGACGGGAGAAAAAGAGAGAGAATACATCCCTGCCCAAGACAGGATTCGAACCCTGAAGCTCCCCATCCGTGTCAGACGTCTCTGACCACTAGACAAAGTGGCTGCATGTGCATGTTCATAGCTAAAGGAATTAAAAGGAGGGTTGCAAGAAAATATGTTTCAAAAATGAAAAATAGTTCGTTCATGAAATAGTGTAGGTATTCTGGGCATATCACATTACATAATGTGTCGTGATAAAGTTTCATGCCCGTTTTTTCCGCTGCATTTAACTTTTACTGCAGCTGTTAAAGGTACGCGGGTCATAAATCATGCACCTTAACTCTTTTTCCATGAAATCAGGGCGATGTTCGCATGAGTAGTAATTTAACGGCGATCGAAATGTCATTAATACCGCCAAATAAAAGGATCGTTCTTGTTATGTAAGGGATTTCCCGTTCTGGGTGTTGGTCCTTTTGCTAAGCAGGATCAAATGAGACGGCGTACTTCCAATGAAGAAATATCGCGGCGGGAGATTCGCTGCAGGTGGTTGAGGACGTGATTGTGATATGGCCTTCGATGATAGGCACTGCCAATGGAATCTCCCATCATTAGAATATAAAGGTTCCTTGATAGAAGGAGTGCCGAATTTGACCGAGATGTATTTGTGTTTGGCAGTTAAGGTTTTTATTTCTTTTTATCTGACGCAATTTTTCGATGTTTTACTATTTTTGGCTCGATCAGAGTAAAATTTCAACACATGGCAGAAGTAATAACGGTGGTGTCGTCATAAAGTAGTCATTAATCTCCAAGGAGCAACTACTGTCCTTGTTTATGTGGCTTGTTTACTTGTTTTATGTTCTGGGACAAAATTTTCTATCTCTTGAGCCCCAATCAAAAATTGCGATCATCACCACTATTCCCTAATTTTTTTCTCTGTTTATGTTATAAAAACACCAAATTTGAATCATCACTTCAAGTTTTCAATATAATTACTCCAAAAAAGAAAAAGGTATTGATTCGTGACTGAGTGAAGAAATTTAGAAAAACATATATTACAAAACTAAAATGTTGTTTTTACAGTATAACACAGCTAATTTAAAAGTAATAAACTGTAAAATTGCTAATTTTATAGTTTATTACTGAGCATTTTACAGTTTTAAACTGGTACCTTTGCTTCTAGTATTATACTGTAAAAACAAAATTTTATTTTTTGCAGTGTATGAATGATTGCAGTTAAGTACATAAGTGGGAAAAAAAACACGTTCCAGAGCTAACAGATTTCCTACTTATTTGATGCTATCTTTATCTGCACGACGTTCACTTCATTAACAATATTGTAAGCTATTCTACATGATATTACTCCATTCAGATTATCCGAAGTTAATGCTATCAGTGCAAGTGAAATCTCAGGATTTTCAAGAAGATTATTCAAATCATGTAGTGTGAATAGAATTGTGTTAATGTTGTTTAGGTCAGCGAAACTGCACGTTTTGCTATGCTGGTACTTTAAGATGTGTCAATCAAAAGTTGCACCTGATCCCTCAAAAGCCTACTGTGATTTGACGAGGGACAAGATAATAATCATTGTCATAAGCAAGGAGCTAGGTTGTTGAGAAATAAAAAGTAGACTAGTGTAAAAATGATTCTCGATTGTGCAGGTCACTTGCTAATACGGAAGAGCTAATTGACGTAATTGCGAACATATTTTGATTGTATGAATATAATTTTTTGAAGAGTGATATATGAATCTGAACAAATCATCTATCATTCTAATACTTCTTCAATCATAATTCGATGTTTTACCAGTAGCCGATAGCACTCACAACTCTAGAGAAGCTGCAGGCCATTAATGGCATAGAGGCTAAGATTGCTCCAACGGGGCAAAGCTGAAACTTTCCGGAAAAGTAATCAATTAAAGGTTTATGGAAATTTATTTCGATTAATCAATGATTTTTATCCACAAGGAAAAAAAGAACATGCTCTTGATGCTCTGACGGAATTTAAATTTCAAATGACTGTGCTGGGGAACATGGTTGATGATGTATCTAGTTCCGACCATGCTTATTTTCGAATTAGCTGATAAGACAATTTGATGTTTTGTCGATGGATAAAACAGTAGATAAGAAGTAATTTATGGACCCCTAGGGCTTTTCATGTATTCACTAAGAGGTCCTAGAATTGTATTTTCACAATTTTTCTTAATTTTGTCAAAAGTCATAATGAACTAATGCTTATGGAAACTAAGTTCAAAGGCTCATGATGATTTTAGGTGAAATCAACATCTCTTTTTTTTTCCTTTTTTCCATATTGTTATTAGTGTTGCTTCTAGTAATGTAGCTACTAACAGTAATACAGCTAACAGGTCATGCATCAGTAGAAAGAACTGCTAAATGTCTTAGTGCCCAGTTCTGATAATAAAATTTAGGTAACGTTCTAATTTAAAAAATGTCAAATTTTTGAAATGTATGTGTGTGTGAGACTAAAATGTATAGTTGTTGAAGATGCATACTTGTGATTACAAATGGTATTAATTTACTGGTGGACTACCTACTCATATAATGTATATAATAATGAATAATTGTATGAAAATATAGATTTCCAGAAAGACGCATATTGGAACATTAATTATGGGTTGAAAAATTACATGAATTTAAACAAATAAAAATATTGTACAATTGAATGTACAGAAACTAAAAACATATGAATAAATGTATTAGACAATTCACGAGAACGTGAAACAGTTAAATAACACGGGTACAAATAACATGTACGGATCATGCGATCTGTAAATATCCTATTTTACTAATCTGCTTAGAGAAAATGAAAATTTGTGGATAAATAGAGGAAATATATGGCAACTGTACAGTGTTTCGTACACGTAAATAGAATAACATATGAGGAATGAAACATTAAAAATGTATACAGTTGTAAGAGCGCTTTTCCATTTGACTACACGATAGCGACAAAAATTAGCCAATACTATTACAGCGATAAGTACGGTAGCGTGTTATTTATTGCAGTTTTTTCGCTGTATTTTCGTTTTGTATGTTACCGGTTTTTTTTTTTTTTTCAAAAAAGAAAAAAGTAAACGGATTCAAGGTTATTGGGCTGAAACGAAAGGAGCGATGGGTTGTTCCCGGTGAAAAAGGGTCCAATTAATGAAATCGGTTTATCGGAGACGACACTGAATCAGCAGGTAAAAAAACGCATAGCATATGTTAATGCATTTTTTGTAAGCCAATATCGGATAGCAACAATTGTATACGGCTAATCGCTCGTATTGGTAAGAGGAAACTCACAACCCTAACTTTAAAAAAAATTCTTCGTAATATAAAGTTCACCACTTTCTACTAAAATGCATTTTTAGGTTTTCAAATAATTTTTCTCATCTTGTTCTAATAAATTCACTAAGAGATGTCTGATTGAAGAATACTTTTCTCTTGCAGTTGGAGATGAAAGGCTACATATGTTTACGCAGACGGAGAAGCAGAGGTACGATGGATGGTATAATAACCTCGCACACCCGGACTGGGGATCTATCGGTAAGCAAAATTTGTATTTTTCCGGTTTCACAACATCTACGACGATAGCGAAGTCACCATCTCAGCATTTCTTTTAACGCGCATCCCGTACATTTCTCTTTTTGTGGTCCCCGTTACCAGAAGCATTATATGTATTAAAACAAACCAACTCCTGCAGTTTCAGGCTAGGGGTTAGCAAATCTTAGGATGAACCTAAGAACCCTTTTCCCTCTTTTTACCACCGATAGAAGTACTCTTCTTGGAAAAATATTCAAAACTTTTGTTGCAAAGTGCTAAAAAATCTACTACATTTTATTAGACAATACCGTTTTTTAATATTTTTGAAACAAAAAAAAAATAAAAAAGATTGGGGAAGACGCCGCATTAGAGAAGATGTCGTATCATGTGTTTCACCCACAAGCATGAACAAAAACAGCTAATCAATCAATTAAAACGAAGGAGAATGCAACATTGAGAGTATACTTAAATTGGTTTTGATTTATCCAAGTTTCAGGTATTTTTACAAGTGTTTTGTCATTTTTACAGCTCTGATGAGTACCCGAAATAGTATTATAATTTTCTTTGGCTAAGACGCCGTATTTTCTTTTGGGGAAGATGCTGTAGCTTTTCAACACGTCCTTGAGAAAACAATGATACCACTCGAACCTAGAAAACTACACCGAACCGTCGGAAAAAAATGCGATTTAATGAACTACATATTGTATGCAGCAGTTGGAGCAAAAATATCGCGTAAGGCATCTTCCCCCTACGGCAATTTGCCTCACGGCTCAAATGAAAGGGTTTCGTAGTTATTAATTTTCGATGGTAAAAATTGTTTTTCAAAGCGAATCTTATTTTCTTAACAAGCAATTAAATCCATATTTTATGAATAAATTGGATTTTTAAAAATCGAACCACAATGCCATATTTTATATAAAATAAAATAAAAAACAACGGTGTCTTTCCCCAATCTATCTTACTTATTACATTAAAGTGAAATGTAGCGAACATTTAAATTAAACTAAATTCCCAAGGAAGGCGATGGCATGAAAAGGTAAACTGAAAGTATGAACCATTTTTCTTCCGATGACAGTGCTATTTTAATATATTTGTATTTTTCCCTCATAAAGTTGTTTGAAAAACATTGGACATTTAAACAAAGTCTTCATGAAAATGGACAAAAAAATTTCTATTTGTATACGTTGGAAAGGGTTTTATGGAGGGAAACACCATAAATCTATGAATGTCAATCAGGCCCTTTTACTGATCTATTTCACCATTATCCATAAAATGAAAGGTGGAAAAAGAAGTTAATGGTGTTCATAATTTTTAAACTTTTTCGTTTTTCATAAAAGTCTCTTTGAAAGCATTGCCAGAATAAGACATCAATATTTAAGGTTTAAATTTTACTTGCACTCCAGTTTCTGCAACGAGATCTTCTCTGTATGAGGATATGTTTTTAAAGTTGCTACAAGCCTATTTCTTGCACTGGAAATCGCATATAAGCTTTAAAAACGAGGAGAAGCGTAATTAAGCGCTTTGTAATTTAACTGAAAACTTTACATCGTGATAAATGGAAGTTTTAAATATTCCGCTTGAGTGCTTTATTTCTTTAATGAAACATCTCAAACCCAAAATTTTGAAATTCTAATGCATATATTTTCTTGACTTAATATCTTCTATTTCATCCTCTCAAAGTTAGTATTTATGGAGTTGAATACTATTACTTTTTTCTCCTATTTAGCCCCTCCAAGATGAATTTCCGTCTTCTATAAACTTTGAATGAGTATTTTCACGTCTTGAAAAAAAAAAAAAAAAAACTAGCAATATCTCCGTCCATATCTCTAATGTTTTTCCGTGTTCAAATATTCCCGTTTTGATAAATTTTAATCCTCCAAAATTAATTTCATTCCTCTAAACATAACAAGGAGTGTTTTCTCACCTTGACAAAAACTGGCATTATATCTGTCCATATTTCTTATATCTTCCCGTATTCAAATATTTTCGTTTTGACAAATTTCACTCCTCCAAAATAAATTTTATTCCTCTAAAAAAAATAAATATCAAGGAATGCTTTCACACCGTGCAAAAAAAACTAGCAATATCTTTGTCTAGTGTCTATATATCTCTTATATCTTTCCGTGCCCAGTTTTTCTCCTTTTAACGAACTTCGTTGCTCCGAAATGAGCTTCATTCCTCTAAAAATATCAAGGTATGTTTAAACGCTTTGGGAAAATCCAGCACTATATCTGCCCATACCTCTCACATCTTCTCGTGTTCAAATATTCGCGTTTCGACGAAACTCTGCTCCAAAATGCACTCCTCTCAAACGCGTGCGAAACGCCACAAATCCATTAAATTTAATTGCTGCTCACCTGGGTATCACCCACGCGCTCTTACCCTTCAGGTAAAATCAAGGTCAGAAGCAAACAGCAGTGTCGTAACGCTCTCCCATGTTAATGCTTTCTACTGGGCAATTAAAATCAACCTAGAAAACTGCTCAGCAGCAGCAGTCCGGAATTGCGTCCAACTGCCCATCGCAAATTGGACGATGGAGGTATCGGTATCCGTTCGTGCTCGCACAGTCGCGTTCACACAATCGGTTTCGTTGTCTGGAGGTTGCAATGCAACCGTCTTGTGACGCGAGTTGCGGCACCCACTGTCCCATTTCGAAGTAATTAAGTGATATCCTTAATGGCTTGTCAGTCAAGTTTAATGCGTCGATGTGATTTTATTTCGGTGAAGCTTGGTTCGTTGAAATGATTATTGGAGATTTGGAGCTTTTGTGCATGTATTTGTGAGCTGAAGGACATTTTGAAGTTGAAAACATTGGGATATCGTTCTGAAAACATTAACAGATCAAACGTGCTATAATATAAATCGCCAATATATAAATATTGAATTAGTAACCTGCGCTTCAAAAATGAAGCAATAATAAAAAAATGGAAAAAAAAAAAAAAATTATTCCGACACCATTCTTGATGGTTCTTACAGTAAAACGACCTCCTGAATCCGACTATCACTGACGTTTTCTATTATCATCTGCCATTTTCTGGAAATAACTTCCACCAATTTATTCCAGTTCTCAATCATTTCAGAACCAATTATTTTGACTTTGAGTGGGGAGAGGGCAGCATAGTAAACGTTAATATTCTTCTAAACTGCTGCAAAGTTGAAAAATTCAAAAATGTGACATTTGTTGCAAGAACTTCTTAAGGCATTTTAACTTGAAATATTTTTGAAAAATAATGGAAATAAAAAAACCTTTTTTTTTTCTTTCTTAAAAATTTTATTCCTGAAAGCGTTGAACTTTGCATACGAATCAAATCGCTGACCTTTTTTAAAGAAATCTACTGTGCAAATTATATTGATTTAAGATACATTTTCAATAAATTACGATCTAAATTATAGTTTCATGAAGATAAATTTAATGAGTGTAGTTTATGGAACTATTTTTTCACTAACAATCTGCAATTCTGCACTGTGACTCAAACGTAAGGTGTGGCATTTCCTTTTTTTTTTTCATTTTATTTTTTGAGCGCAATTTTGGACTTGGCGCTTACACTTGTGATGCCGATAATCAGATTTTTGCAGTAAAACGTATTTTCAAAACTTGCAAAAACTAAAGAGAAAAAGATTAATTTTAATACCTTTTTGTATTTTAAGAGACAAAACTCCTTAAATTTATTTTCGTCCACATGCGTTTATATTATTAAACTTCTCACCACTATAGCCTTTCAGGGAAATCGGTTAAAATAAAGCTTCCTTCCTCCTCCAAATAAAAATCACTGCCATTAAATTATCGTAAAAAGAAAAGAGAGTGAAATATGCAGTGAAAACAACAATTGGAATTTACAGAAAAAAAAATTGTAAGAAACGAGGAAACTGTAAGGACTTGATTTTCCTGAACAAAAATCTCAACATGGTTTAACATATATCAATGGGGGCTCAATCTAATGGAGAGAGTTTAATTTCCCTTATTAACTCTCTAGTTTTCGAAATATACTTGACAGAAGTATAGCATATGATGACACATAATATACAGGGTGGTCCTAAACTCATGGTACAAACTTTTAGGGTAGGTCAAGGGCATTGTAACAATGACTTTTTGTATAGGAATGTATAGTCGCAAGTGACGTGGTGAGGCGTAAACAGGGGAAATGACAGCCGAAAGGAAAAACAAAGATTTTATTCAAAGCGTTGTTGACAATTGTCATATTTACATTAAGTGTTCAAAATTGCGTCCACCAGTAGCGATACATGCTTGACAGCGTCGGTGGAGCGATTGGCGTACACGTTCAAAGATGCCTGGCATTTCACGCACACTTGCAGCAGCTACAGATATGCGAGCGACGAGATCCTCATCTGAGTCAACTGGAGTCTCATAAACAAGATTCTTTAAATGTCCCCAGAAAAAGTAATCGAGGCTCGATAAATCGGGAGATCGGGGCGGCCAACGGACTGGTCCACCACGCCCAATCCATTGAGCACCAAACGTGGTATTCAGATAATTCCGAACATTAATGCTGAAGTGTGCTGGCGCCCCATCGTGCTGAAACCACATGCGGTTACGAATGGCGATCGGAACATCATGCAGCAGTTGTGGTAACACTTCCTTCAGAAAAATAAGATAGCTTTCGCCACTTAGTCGCGTGGGTAGCAAGTATGGGCCAATCAAAAAGTCGTGCACAATACCAGCCCACACATTAATACAGAAACGTTGTTGAAACGCATGTGGACGCGTTGCATGTGGATTATCGGTTGCCCACACATGGGAATTGTGCGCATTAAAGACACCCTCGCGTGAAAATGTGGCTTCATCTGTAAATAGCACATGATCTACGAAATCCGGCTGCAATGCGCATTTCTGCATCATCCACTGGCAGAAGTTCACGCGGAGAGGATAATCTGCGGGATTCAATGCTTGTACTTTCTGAAAATGGAAGGGGTGTAAGCGATTTTCGCTTAACACTCTGCCTACAGTCTGATGACTCACACCTACGTTATGTGCAACAGTTCTTGTGCTTGACTCTGGTCTATCAGCCACAATGTTCAAGATGTTTTCTTCCAGCCTTGGAGTGCGTACAGCTCTTAATCGACCAGTGTCATGTCTGTTGACGCCGAAGCCACCTGTTTCACAAAGTTGACGATGCAACCGTTGAAAAATTCTGTGATCCGGCATTCGGCGATCAGGATACTCCTCGCGATACATTCGTAACGCAGCTCTGCCGTTACCATTTGCACGACCGTACATGTAATGCATGTCTGCTTTTTCTGAATTCGTGAAGTCACCCATCTTCTACGGCAGCACAATTGAGAATGGCGCTTTTCCTCATTGCGATGCATCATATTCAACAGCGGCTGGACATCTACTGCCCTCTACTGGCAATGATACCAACTGATCCCTCCATTTTTCTTTCCTTTTATTTCTCTTGTTTACGACTCACCGCGTCACTTGCGACTATACATTCCTATACAAAAAGTCATTGTTACAATGCCCTTGACCTACCCTAAAAGTTTGTACCATGAGTTTAGGACCACCCTGTATATATACATACATTCATTTTCTACATACATACTTCGACAGTAAGGGCCCTGCTCCACATCAGCGTAAAACGCGACCGAAACTGAAGGCAGAAACCGAAAATCCGGGTATTTTCCGTAGGAACACTATTTGCTCCATTTTACGCTTCTGCTTTATTTTTCTGCTTTACGTCAATGTGAAGCAGGGCCCTAAGTGTTCCGTAGTTTTCATCACATTTACTGTACTTATTTCCGAAAAGAAACTTTTTGAAACATAAAGTCTCGGCATCAAAAATTGCTCAAATATGATTCGAAATGAACTCGCAACTTAAAGCTTGAACTTATGTCTCTTATTATTAGTTAGCTTGCTAAAAAAGCTTATGAGACTAACTGTTCGGTATTTGTCTTCTTAATTACTCTATTAAATTTCAATCCCAATATGGAATTTCGGTGTTTGCGCATAATAAATATCTTTAGTCTAATTCCTTTAACTAATATTTTTAGGTTGCATAAAAAATCCCTGTTTCTGTCCTATTTTTGAAACTTGAGTATCACTTTATATCGAATTTCAACCATGTATATCTTTAAAATGGGAAAGTTGTAGGACATTTGACCCCCACCATTAAGTTCTGCACCCTCAATTTATGTAAAAGCTATGTTAAAAAAATTTTTTCTAGGAAACCAAATCTGTTCCACCCCTTCGTCAGAACACAATAAAAGGTGGCAGGGGGTAGTTCAGAGAAGTGCACAGTTTTGATTTTTAACATTAAAAATATTTGACATTTTTAATTAAACAAAATGCATTCAAACATAATATTTCAAAATTTAATAATGTGATGTACGATCGGGTGGAATGATGAAGAGCTGTATTTATCCCGAAAGAAAGAGTAAAAAAGTATTTCAAGCTTCTTAATTAGATGAAGTTGCAAGAATCTTAAGCAGCTGCATATACTATAGAAGCCCAAGGAATAACTTCATATTTCATTTCGCCCTAAATGTCGGGCTATACCATTTTTTCTGATTCTCCCTAATATATAAAATTCAACATTCTAAAAAATCCAGTTGCTTATTCCTCCTATTTTCTTAAAAGTATAAAGTTTTATTTAAAAGACAAAGCGTAAAAATAATTTTAACTGAAGAATTGAGGTGTATTTGAAGGATTGTGTGTGTGTGAACTTCGCTTGCAGAAGCGCTGAAAATAACTCAGTACATATTTTTACTGCAGGAGACGTATTCATCGGTGCATATTCAAGGATAATCATGTTTTTTGTTCCGATACTCTTACTATAAAAACAAGCAGAATACAACACGCAGACGTCAACCTAAAAAACAATTAATTTATAAGAAGGAACAATGAACCTTATCTGAATAATGAGCAAATTGATACATAGTTGATAGATTGCTTTCTCTTAGAATATTTTAGGTTCAACATCTTTTTTCATTCAAATTACTTGCAGATATTTAGCTTTTCCCGAGTCTTTTGGGTTGCTTAATTACCTAAATCACTTCAATGCACATTTGTTATTTTTATTTTAAAATGTTGCTATGATAGTATTTTGATTGAACTTTTTCGTTCTATTTTTTTTTCATCAGTAATCATGTCGTTTCCATCGAGTAATATCTCGTCATGTCCAAAATCCTACTTAAAGTTGCTTTATATTTCACTGTCATTTAATGAACATTTTAATGTAAACAAATTCATAATTCCCTATACGATAGGCAGTTTAGTGCCAATAATTCGTGTAATCCTGGAGACTAAAAATGCATACATAAATGCTTAAAACCTCTTCCCAGCAAGATGTTACATTGGAACAGGTATTTTCTCCACTTTTCAAGAAACCGCTTTTGGTTGGTAAAAGGTAATGTATGGATTTGAGTTGCATCTTTGCACTAAACAGCTGATGGTTCAGGAGCAAAGCTAAATGGACATCCTAGTTGATCAAGGACACTTAAAATGCTCTCTTTTCTTGCATTTTGTTTGTTCTTTGTAATTCTGTAATTCTGAAAAACAAAATTACAGTTTTGTTTTCCTGCTCTCTTCCTGTAGATAGCCAGCTGACAAGAAAGGCCCCGCCATCGTATGCAGATGGCGTGTACCAGATGGCCGGTATGGAGAGGCCCAGTGCCCGAGCCCTGTCTCAGGCCCTCATGAAGGGAAAAGATGGCCTGTCGTCGCTCAGGAACCTCACGGTCCTTTTCACATTTTTCGGTAAGATGTTTGGAAAATTCTGTAACAGGAACCATCGTAATTGTTATGAAAATACGAAAAAAATGCTGTAGTAGAATCACGTAGATGCGTGTCAAAACGTGGAGCTCTTCAAAAAAGGTCACACAGCAAAAAATAGATGTTGTTTTTACAATATAATACAGCTAATTTTATACTAAAAAACTAAAAATTGCTAATTTTACAATATAAGCTGTAAAACTGCTGCTGTTACACTAATAAACTGGGAAATTGCTGCTTTACATTAATAACCTATAAAATTGCTATTTTTACAGTTTATTACTGTGCATTTTACAGTTTTAAGCTGGAACCTCTGCTTCCAGTATTATACTGCTGTTTCTACAGTATAATACAGCTGTTTTTTGTGCTAATAAACTGTAAAATTTTAATAATAAACTATAAAATTGCTGCTTTTCAGTAATTTGCAAAATTATCATTTTTACAGTTTATTACTGTGCATTTTACAGATTAAAACGGGAACCTCTGTTGCCAGTATTATGCTGTAAAAACAAAAATTTATTTTTGCAGTGCAGGTGCCATTTTTGTGCCTCAGAACCAGAGCGACATAAGTCCATAAATACCGATTTTCACTTTATTACTGCATCGTATGTAGACTCTTATTCCACATCGACCCTTGAGAACGTTATTCTAATTATTTCTATCCAAAATTAACTTCATAAGAAAAATAGCTCGTTCAGAGCAATCATGTTGCCAATATCACACCTAAATCACGTCTTCATTTGTAAATTAGTCAACTCGCAATGAATGAATTGAGAAATATGCTAATTATACTTGAGATACCAGTTTGTTTGGCGCTCTTAGCTTCTATTAAATAATTTCTGCCTCCAGTTCGGCTACCGTTTCATCCAGACTGATAAGTCCTCATGAGGATGAAACTGTAGTCTCTGAATGGCATAACCGAGCTACCGATGCATGAATTTTCGCCTTAGTCCTAGCTTTGGGCAGGTAACCTACTGCTTAATAGTTAACAGACTGATCTTTGTATATTAAAATATTAATTTATAATTTTTTGCCTGATTTAATTTGAAATTGTGTAAAACAAAACAGGAACCCTTTGCGAAATATTCCAGAGTATTCTCTGATATCATAGCTTCAAAATTGTATTCCTAATAATTAGGCGTTCATTTAAATCTAGAGCTTTTCTTTCGTCACAGTTTTATTAAAAAATAGGTGTGAAAATTTTATAATAATCAAAAAAACACGCATTGAATTTTTCCGATTTGATTTATTAAGACAAGGACTCCGTGGCTTTAATAAATTAATGAATTGTGTGACATAGTATTATTTCACACGTGAAAAAAACAATATTGTTATTGTTTTAATCACTTTAACAAAAGTCATAATTGGGTACATACTTATGGATTATGCCCAATTAAACTTTCTTTCCTAAGTAAAATCTAACGACTATAGTGTTTCAAAAATAATTCCAAAGTTGAATATCCTGACTCATCAGACACAGAGTCGAACCTCATTGATTCGAACAATCTGAGGTCAACTACATTCTACATCTCCCGTCCTAGGGTTTGAAATTTATTTTTTGTTGGATAAAACGAACTAAGACGAATTTATTTCAAAGGTCTCTTGGTTTATTTTCCTTCAAATTGAGTAAGTAAAAAGTTAGAAGTCGAACAGTATGTACCGTTTCCATTTTTCCGTGAAAGAAGGAATGCAAAATGTTTAGCTTTGAAATGCGTTTGATTTAACTTAATTGCAAAAGCTTAATTGCATGCTTTTAGTCGAATTTTTAGTTAGATGAAACATAAATAGAATAAGTTAAACAAGATTAGCAAAAACGAAACGTACGTCTTAATTGCCGTTATAACTCAGTGTGCAGGACATTTATTATCTCGTGCACAAAACTCATATAATTTCAACGGTGGGTAATTTCAGCTTTTCAAAAAAGTAGATGGTAGGATTAAATTATCAAAAATCAAAGGGAATCACTTTGAAGAGAGGTTTTATTCAAAAAAATTACAAAGCTCTCTCATACATCATGATAATTGTTTGAACATATTAGGAATTAGATTTCTTTTCAGTCATTTAACTTATTTATACTTTAGTGTATTAGTTCTGTGATTAACCTGTACTATTTTTAGGGCAAGTGGCAGCGTCCGAGATTTTGATGGCCAGTGAATCTGGGTGTCCGATCGAAGTTCATAAAATTGAAGTTCCAGAGTGTGACGATGCATACGACAAAGAGTGCAAAGGGACCAAAATGATGCCATTTCATAGAGCACTCTATGATTCCAAGACCGGGCAGTCGCCAAATAGTCCTCGAGAGCAGGTATGGCAATTGCAACTTCAGTTCTTTAAGCTTAAATCGTCATGGTTTAATTATTGTCGATTAATTTCTCTCTTTTTCTCTCTCTCTCTGTTATTTTTTCGTTTAAACCCCTTCAAAATTACTGGTAATCAAAGCAAAGCAATTTTCTTTTGAAACAGGTACAACACTGTAAAAAAGGAATGATTTTTTACAGTATAATGCAGCTAATTTTTAACCGACGAAAAAACGGAGGAGGTTCTCTATTCGACCGGTATATTTTATTTTTTATGTATGACCACGCATAACTTTTTACTGAATAAACCGATTTTGGTAATTTTTTTTTGTTGGAAAGGGTACACCTCCCTGGTGGCCCCATGGTCCCCTGATGCGGGGTTTGAGAACGGAACCCTGAAGAAATTGAGGGAAATCTTCAGAATTCCGTTCATGCGCACCCTCTTTGCGCATGAATTGAATTTCAAATTTCACGCGCACACACTTGCGATTTGATGTCCATTAGGTCACAGTAGCTCGCCGATAGAGTGGCCTAGCGATAAGACGCTGGGCTCTCATTCGCAAGAGCTTAAGTTCGATGCTCGACGGAGTCGGTGGATTTTCAAGCAGCAGAAAAAAAAATGCACTGTCTACGTCGAACGATTATGCGGCATGCAAATCGCAGTTTTACTGATAGAACATATTTAGTCCTGAGTACCCCAATTTTTAAAAAAATATATTTTCAGGCTCCCATCACATAAACTTTTAAATTTTAAAATTAGTGATGCACTAATGAATCGGCGGTAAATATTTACTTTGTGGATTAACCTGTAGGCCAGTTTTAGAATCATAATCGGGTAAAAAACTAGTAATTTAAAAATGTTTTAATTAAATCAGCATAGAAATAAATCCTAAAAAGAAAAAAAAAATGTTGTTAGTGGCAATCGCTTAAAATTTTAGACGCTTTAGTAAAGTGAGATGAAGCGTCACGATGGCAACATGACACTATTCCGGGTATACATTTACACTGAAAAGAATGAAATAAAAATAAAATTTTATAAAAAAAAGTAAAACCGACCTCAAAAACGCAGCTGAAAATAGCTCTAAAAAGTAAAAAATAAATTTATTCTTTGAACACCATCGATACTACTTTTAAACATGAGTTTTGAAATCGGTGCCGAAACAGTTAATAAAATCATTCGTGCCCATTCTTCAGTTACATGTTTCATAATAAAAACAGCCATAAATATTTCATAATCAATTCCAAGTGTTGTTTGAGAGGAAAAATCAATCAAATGGTACAATCAATGGGTACGAATGATTTTATTAACTGTTTCGGCACCGACTTCAAAACTCATGTTTAAAAGTAGTATCGATGGTGTTCAAAGAATAAATTTATTTTTTACTTTTTAGAGCTATTTTCAGCTGCGTTTTTGAGGTCGGTTTTACTTTTTTTTATAAAATTTTATTTTTGTAGTAATAAACTTTAAAAATTACTAATTTTGCAGTAATAAATGCGAAATTACTAATTTTACAGTAGTAAACTGCAAAACTGCTAATTTGCAGTAATAAACTGCAAAAATTGCTTATTTTACAGTTTATTACCGTGCTTTTCAGTTTTAAACTGGAACCTCTGCTGTTTATTAAACTGTTGTTTTTACAGTATAATGCAGCTAAATTTTACGGCAATAAACTGTAAAATTGCTAACTTTACAGTCTATTACTGCGCATTTTAGTTTTAAATTGGAACCTTGGCTGCCACTATTATACTGTAAAAACAACAGTTCATATTTTGCAGTGAATAATACTCATTCTTCAAACGACAGTCATAGTTGAGGGGCTTTGAAGATGAAGCGGTTATGTAACATTAACCAAATTTCGAGCAATTAAAGTTCAAAGTTTTATTGTGGCAGTTCTTTTGTTTTCTGGTTTTTTTCGTCAAGTGAGCATATGAAGTTGTTTAAATGACATCTATATTTTTTTAATACCAGGTTTTATTTGCTTACCTGTATCCATTGCTCATATGTGTCCAGATTGTATTTTCAGAAAGTGTTACATAGCTCCTTCCTCCTCCAAACCGTTCAATTTCCAGAAATCAACAAGGGCCTTAACCAATCAAGTTGAAATAATACCAGCAGTTGCGCATATAGACTGAATACCGACGATATGGAAAGTCAAATATCCACGGAACTGAAAGCATCTCATTAGTTTTCAGGGTTGCCAGCTTTTGTAAGTGTTTGATACCCTCTAAATTAAGCAGAGTGCATTGAAATGAGCGAGAAACACGTGTCAATGTTTTACTTTTCTCTCTCATTCAGGTCGACTCGTCTTAATTGAACGACTGCCAATTCCATGGTAACCGTGAGCAGAAAATAATGCTGTTTTGAGATTAATTTCCCCTGCTGCATAGAACCATTCGCGTTGGAATATGAAGTCACACTGACAATGCTCAAGGCATTTTAAAAGCTCAGATTTATTAGCATTTATAAGAATGTGGAAACGTGCTTCATAAGTGCCCAGTTGTGGACCTGTCTCATTAACTGAACTAAAAGCACAAAAATCTCATTTTAAATCAACTATTCGTTTTAACAAGAACTTATTGCTTCCTTGACTGTTTTGTATGGTCGCTTTTAGCTATAACAATTATAATTATGTGCATAATTTTAAAGTTAATCTAAATTCTCCAAAATTATGGCCCACGTGCAAAATGCAAGCGGTAAAAGATAATGCGTTAGCTCAAGTTTTTTTTTTTTTTTTTATTTTTATGTTCAAGATTCTTAAAACAGTGAGCCATACTACTGAGGTGATAAAAGGTTTTAAAATTTATATATATATATATATATATATATATATATATATATATATATATATATATATAATAAAACAAATAAAAAATAAAAATAATGAAATAGAAAATGGCACATTAGGAGAAGTGAAAGGATAAAGGTTGAATCCAGAGCTCATCAGCCGTGGGGGATTCAAGAGTGGTCGAAAGACCAAAAAATTTAAAAATAAACTATAGAGAGGATGTTTTAGTTCAAAATATGCAGTCTACAGATCTTCATTGGGCTAAAAAGCACCAATGTGAGCCTGCAAACCGCACATTAGAACAAAAACCTAAAACTAAAAGCGGGGGTTTCGCCTCGACCGATTAGGAATAAAATTCCCAAAAACCGGCCACCCACAGTACGGTCCTGCTGTGAAAATAAAAACATCTCACCTGAAGTTCCGTGCGACAAAATCCAAAATCATATCCAGCAAATCAGGAGGCAGTCCAGTTGTCAAAATAAAAAATAAGGTAAATCCGTGTCCAAAAAACAAATCCTAATACGTTCCGGTCTACCATTTACATGTGCTCAAAAAATATCCATCCCTGCAATCCTGAAATGGTTTCTTCCAGCGATTTCATACGATTGAACAGTTAAACAGTTACAGTGAGGCAAAGTCGTTATTGAAGGTTATACTTGAGCAAACATTTTTAATTAGATTTTTTGGAAAATTGTTGTCAAATAGTTTATTTTTAAGAAGAGAAAATTCTAAATTAAAAGCAGTTTCAGTGTTACAAGTTCTTTTAATTCGCAAGGCTTGTGAAATAATGATGCCAATGAAAACTTTTTTGCTAAGGCAGGAATTATAATCTTGTAGGCTATTGACTTTGAATTGGAATTCACGTCTTTTATCATAAATCGTGGTGTAACAGAAGGAGCCAATTTCTATTAACATAGACATTGGCTCCTTCTGTTACACCACGATTTATGATAAAAGACGTGAATTCCAATTCAAAGTCAATAGCCTACAAGATTATAATTCCTGCCTTAGCAAAAAAGTTTTCATTGGCATCATTATTTCACAAGCCTTGCGAATTAAAAGAACTTGTAACACTGAAACTGCTTTTAATTTAGAATTTTCTCTTCTTAAAAATAAACTATTTGACAACAATTTTCCAAAAAATCTAATTAAAAATGTTTGCTCAAGTATAACCTTCAATAACGACTTTGCCTCACTGTAACTGTTTAACTGTTCAATCGTATGAAATCGCTGGAAGAAACCATTTCAGGATTGCAGGGATGGATATTTTTTGAGCACGTGTAAATGGTAGACCGGAACGTATTAGGATTTGTTTTTTGGACACTGATTTACCTTATTTTTTATTTTGACAACTGGACTGCCTCCTGATTTGCTGGATATGAGTTTCGATTTTGTCGCACGGAACTTCAGGTGAGATGTTTTTATTTTCACAGCAGGACCGTACTGTGGGTGGCCGGTTTTTGGGAATTTTATTCCTAATCGGTCGAGGCGAAACCCCTGCTTTTAGTTTTAGGTTTTTGTTCTAATGTGCGGTTTGCAGGCTCACATTGGTGCTTTTTTGCCCAATGAAGATCTGTAGACTGCATATTTTGAACTAAAACATCCTCTCTATAGTTTATTTTTAAATTTTTTGGTCTTTCGACCACTCTTGAATCCCCCACGGCTGATGAGCTCTGGATTCAACCTTTATCCTTTCACTTCTCCTAATGTGCCATTTTCTATTTCATTATTTTTATTTTTTATTTGTTTTATTATATACTTGGCTTTGTAGTTTAGCTGCTTTGCGCATCTATGGGCTTTTGGTGTGGTCTCTTCGTTTTTTCTTCTTACAATTCTGTTATTTTATATATATATATATATATATATATATATATATAAAATTTTTATCCAATAATTTTCTATTGAACAGAATGGCCTCTCTCATTCTCAAATGATAGAATCATGAGCATTTATACTTAAAAAAGATGTAATAAGAATTTTTCTAGCTTAAAAAATTAAAAGTACTCATAGAGATTTTAAAGTATAACTTGGACACGGTCCACAATTAATGATATATTCCATCAGAAACACAAAAATTAACGCTATTACGATTGACACTGAGCGTAAAATTAAGTGATTAATTCAGTCGTAGTTAGCTAATATTTCATCGCTAAGTAATTGCAGTCATTAACGCACAGTTTAACGAGAAAATTATGACCAATGAAGCAAAACACAAGTTTTCAACGCTTTTTTCTTTTTCTTGTTCAATTTTTTTCCTTCTGCTTTTTTTCTATTTTCTATCATTTTCCTTTACTTTTTGTGTATGCTTGGCTTGCTAAAGCTACACTATTTCTTATTCTATGAAAATGCTTTTGAAATGCGTTAAAGTCAAAATAGGAAAAAGAAAAATCTTTAGAAAATTATTTGACTCATTAAACATAAACACAGAATCTGAACATTTAAAATTAATGTAATGTTTGAAATATATATTCGGAGTCCAAACTATAGTAATGAAAAAACTTCCACTTTTCTATCGAGGATCAGCTAATATGTGAACGAAGTCTTAAAATATGGGAAGCACACAAGTATAAAACTTAGTTAAAAAATAAAAATAATTCCAAAAAAAAATAACATGAATAATCTTAAATTGATGATTTTTATTAAGTCAGCACCTTTTCACAAAAAGTATTGCCAGAAGGTAGGTGCGAAATTGCATGTGATGAACTAGGATACAATGACTCGTTCTAAAAATGGCGCACTAGATATTGAAATTTACGAACATTAAAAGAATGTAGGCATTTTAACACAACTATAATTTTTTCCTTCGATTCTTTCTTTTGGGGCTACGGTAGCTCAGAGGTAGAAGAATTGCCTCGAAAGCAAGAGGTCGCTGGTTCGATTCCCGCTAGGGCTCTTTGTGTTATTTCATTTTCTCTTTGTGCTGTAAATATTTCCTGTGTTGTTTTATATATGTTACAGAAGAAGTCCAACCTCTCGATGCAAAGGCTCTTTATAGTAATTATTTTTAAACTATGAGATGTCAGCAACAACAAGATTATTTTTTTCACTGACTCATGTTAATCATTAGAATATGTTTGAAAAGAGATATTTAAAGTATGGAAGTAATTATTCACAAATTTGATGGAAAGATAGTCTTTTATCCATCCTGCTTATAGGTCGGTTATCGTTGATACAGAGCGTCCATTCTGAATGTATCAACTAAATCAGCGTTTCCTAATTTCTTTGATAAGCAGAATCCTTTGCAATGTCCACTTTTGTGCGGCACCGCTTGTTTATCTTCAAGAGCTCAGGAAGCAATATTGAAAAAAAGCTTTCTGAAATAAAAATGAAAATAATTACAAATAAACAAAAAAGTTACGTAACATTTCTTAACTAAAAACATGTCATTTCAGCAAAATTGCATGTTTTTGTACTGAAATAGTTGCGGATCGTACATTAAAAAAATAAATGGGCCTGAATCCGTTATTCGCTTTGATGTTTTCTCTGCTGTTCATTCAGAAAATGCTGATTAAAAGTTTCGTTCAAAACCTATAATAATCATTTTTTGAAGTGACTAATTTGAATTGATAGAAACACAAGTTTCGTGGAACACTTGAATAACCAAAAGTACCACGGAACCTTGGGGCTTCACGGAACACAATTTAAAAAACGTTGATCTGAATAGAAAAGATTTTTGACTCAATATAAGTAGTCTGATTTTCACATGAAATTCTGCCTCATAAAGTTTTTTCGAAAAGAAAAAGATAATAAAAATAAGAGTATTGAAAGGAAAAGTGTCCTTAAAGTAGGAAACATCCAGTACTAAATCTGATAAACAAACATCTGTTTTTGAAATAAAAACGTCCTCTGATTGTGGCATTCCCTTTAAAAAAAAAAAAAGTGAGATCTTTCTACTTCCAGTCTCTTTCCCTCTTGACCTCTAAAACGAAACTTCTTTGATTGAATGTTTGACCAGTGAAACTTCCAGGCATTTCCAGCGATTAATGAACCCCATCCACTGCTAACAGATGGAAACCAGTCCAACAAATTCTGTGAAGGTCTGCCGAAGCCTGTTTCTCACCAGACGTAGGCTGCCATGTCCTTGCACACGGAAGCTGCTTTCTGTGTCAAGAGATCATTTAATTGAAGATTGGAAGAACTGTTTCATTTATCTCTCTCTCTAAGCATCCTTCGGAGGCCCTTTGAGGGTGTCAGCACAAATGTTTCAAGCTGCTGAATGGACTGCGTGTAGACAGTCTTTCACTTTTCAGTCATGGTCTCCTTGTGGCTTTAGCATGAAGAGTCACATCTTCTCATCCTGCTTTTACCTCAGACTATCATTCAACAAGCCACATTATTAGTAAACAAGCTACCCCGCGGTTTTTCTGTACCTTTTGCATAGCTATCTTTTTTTTTTGCTTAAAAATTGGTAACTTAACAAAAAAGTTGCTTGCCTATAGTTTTACGGCTTGAATTTTTATCAAACATAAAAATAAACAAAGGGTGCTCTGGAGTGATAAAGGCTCACGGTAAAAACTGCGCCATTGAAACTTTTAGGGAATGCTCATTTTGAGAGATATCAGTCGGGGGCGATCTGTTGAATTTGAGGGGTCTCGCTATTGCCTTTGGGGGATCCTTGCAATTCACAATGATGAAGAAAGAAAAATATTTTCTGGGTCAATGGCTAATAAATCCTACTTAACGCTACAGATTGATGATTATTGTAACACAATTTACCTAGAAATGTTACATAGTTTAATCGTACGCAATTAAGTGTTTACCAGGCACTGTATGGGTGACAAACGCAAAAATATTTTATAAATTTTCAAGAAAAACATTTGCTATGTTGTCATAGTTTCAAATAGATGCACCATTTTCAAAGAAGAATATGTTTAGACATTAAAACTATGACAAAAGTTTATGCTAAAAATCAGTATAAAAACCTGCATGAATGCTTAGTTTTAAACAAGTATATGTTTTTGATTTCGCATTCCGTACATATATTATTCACAAGAATAGCAAGCGCCACAAGTCACCTTTAAAAACTCAGTTCTCTTTGGCCTAAATTCAAAAGAAACAGTTTTACATACTTTCCTGGTCTATTTTCTCCATTCTTTTTCATTCTAAAGTGCTTTCAAATTCTCTTCACAAAGTATGTTTTTCTTGTTATTGCTATAACGCTAACTAAACATATTAAACTGTTCATTGGGTGTGAGGTTTTTAAATGTTTTTCTGCCGCATATTTATAATATTGACATAAAAACATATTCAGACAAAAGTATATACTTTGAGTTATCATCAGGTTGAATTATCTACAGAATAAAAACACAATTCAGCTTTCACATTTCTCCGATGTAATTTACAAATAGGGATTGAATACGTTTATAATGATACCCAGTAGTTTCAATAAATATAAAACTGTCCACTCAAGAAATAACAATGCATTGCGCACCTCATGATTGCCAATCAGTCACCGGAATAAAACTCTTCTTAGGTAAAAGCTATGACAGATGATTAGAGAACCTTTAAAATGCACAAATTCGCAAAACATTGCAAAAGAGAGTCTCGCAGTGTTGCCAGAAACCACTTTTCAATGTAAAAGAAGTTAAGTTTATGAATGATAAGATATCCTGCAAAAGATAGTCTTTGCAGCTATAACCTCACTTCTTGCCATTCTAGAATAAAAGGCATCACAGTAAAAAACTTTGAGTCTGTCCACTAATATTCAAACTAAAACAACTACTCACAAAAGCAAATACTTAGTATGTTGGCACTTTCTTTTTAATCCACTTGAAGTAAAGCTTGAAAAGGAATTAAATGATTCATAGACTAAAACACAGCATTACTTGGGAGGTAAAAAATTTATACTTATGTAAAAATTATAAAAAGATGCAAAAGATAGTCTTTGCAGCTATAACCTCACTTCTTGCCATTCTAGAATAAAAGGCATCACAGTAAAAAACTTTGAGTCTGTCCACTAATATTCAAACTAAAACAACTACTCACAAAAGCAAATACTTAGTATGTTGGCACTTTCTTTTTAATCCACTTGAAGTAAAGCTTGAAAAGGAATTAAATGATTCATAGACTAAAACACAGCATTACTTGGGAGGTAAAAAATTTATACTTATGTAAAAATTATAAAAAGATGCAGTTAATGTAACCAACCACTTTACAATGATGTCTAGGAGAAGACAAAGGGCCTATAATGAAACATGAATGACGGCTAGGAGATGTTAGTCTGCAGCGGCACTTAAAATGAATGACGTCTCGGAGATGTCACTGCAATGGCATTTAAAATGAATGACGTCTCGGAGACGTCACTCTGCAATGGCATTTAAAATGAATGACGTCTCGGAGACGTCACTCTGCAATGGCAATTGAAATGAATGACGTCTTGGAAATATGAGTCTACACTGGCACTTGAAAGAATGACTTGCCAGAGATGTCCGTGTACAATGATACTCGAAGGAAGTTTCTGAAGCATCAGATAACAATAACTTAAAGTAAATGACGTCTCGAAGATGTGATTCTACAGCGTTACTTGAAAGAATGATTCGTATAAAATGTCAGACTGCAATGGCATTTGAAGTAACTTTCTGAGACATCAGATATCAATTACATTCAAAATAAATGATGTCTAGGAGGCGTCAGTCATGAAATGAAGTAAATGACGATTCGGAGATGTTAGTATGCAATGACACTTAAAATGAATAACTTCTCGGAGACAGCAAAATCACGCATATTGCATGGGAAACAAATGAAGGGTTCGGGCGTAAATAATGGTATCTGACAAAATTGTAAAACTCGAATCATTTGGTGAAAGCAATGGTAAGTGGGCATATGAACAGAAATATTACAGGGTTTAAGGATAAACACGTCCCTTAAAAATCTACCTACACACACGCACTTTGTTTTTTAAATCAAAATACTTCCGGCAGTAATTTTTCGAAATTTTCATAAGCCATACCTTTGATTTTAAAAATGCAGTTACCACTATTTACACCCGAGCCCTTCAAATGACGTCTGTCTGCGATACGTCATTGTATGTCAGAAATTAATGTTACTGTAATGTTTAAGAGGTTTTACAAGTATGTTTAGGGGTTTAACAGACAAATATCAATAAAGTTGCAATGGAGTAAAATAAACTTTATTAGTAAAAACCCTAGTTGCTTTTACTTGAATAATTTTTCCCCAAAGCTCACACAGACATTGATAAAGGGTTCTTTCTACCCTTAAAATACGAGTTATTATTTCTGTAACTATGAGTAAATTCAACTACTATAATAGCAATATTTATCATGTTTCTTATTCAATTTGTCTTTTGTAGTTGAACCAAATGACCAGTTGGATCGACGGGAGCTTTGTTTACAGTACCAGCGAGGCTTGGGTGAACAGCATGAGGACTTTCCAGAATGGAACTTTTCGAACTGCTCCGGATGGAAAATTTCCGCCAAAGAACAGGGAGAGAGTACCTCTCATCAACTATCCTCCAGCTAAATATTTGGGAATGTTGAATCCAGAGAGGATGTATCGTAAGTAATATTTCGAATGAATAAATTGTTTCTTATTTTTTAAAATTGTCCCATGTTTTGGTAAAAACGTTTTTCCTCCGAAGATATGGCAGTTATTTTAGTAAATATTCCATACCTATAATCAAATCATAACTGGATTGGTTTTGATTCTCAGTGTCACATCAGTTACTTAATCATGCTTAAGTGAATTTCAGTGCCTAGAAGAGCCATTGTCCGTCGCTATGAACGGCTGAAGTTAAGGATAAGGATAGAATTTCAATAGGTCATCCAATTTGTGAAGGAATATATTTAGAAAAAAAAAAATATGGATTGAATTGATTTTTTAAATAAAGTAATTTAATTTTTAAAAATAAACCAACTTTTCTTCACTAAAAATTGATTTATGACATCCTAAAAAGATGCAAAAATGCTCTACTTTTTTAACGAAGTTTTTTTTTTTTCTTTTTTGCATTCCGGTTTCAATCTATACCTTGAAAATAAATTAATTCTAAACAAATAATGTGAGAAACGATTACACTAGGATATTTATTAATAGGAAAGTCAGATAAAGGCCTTCTCGACAGACTTAATACTCGTACTAAATTACTACTTAAAACCTCATTAGAGGCAATATTGATGATATGCATTGCATAAGCCAACGTAGTCAAAATCCAAATTTACTGACACATAGAATATAAAATTGGATTTCTTATAAGCATTATTTCTTCTCATATAAGTTATAGTCAATGTTCATAAGACTTTTAGATCAATTTTGGCCTGAACTTTCTTTCGTCAAAATTTTAGTTTTTACACAATTAACTAATATTGAAATATCAAATGTCAAAATGTAAGAAACTAATCTACTGAATAAATATGACAAAATTTTTAAGAACTTAAATTTTGTAAGAATCTAACTGATGGAATATTTTTAATGGCATATCTTTTTCAACATCTCATAAAATGTAAAAGTCATATTTTCCTAATGATGATAGTCACTATTTCCTATGATTTGTTTTGATTGAACTAGATAAAAAGATATATAAAATTTCATGAGTAAATTGTATTTGCTAATGCAGTTTCATGTAAGTAAATGGGATCTAATTTCAGTTCTTGGTGATCCTCGTATCAACCAGAACCCGGCCTTGTTATCATTTGGGATTCTGTTCTACCGTTTCCACAACGTCATGGCGGAACGAATCCAGGCGCAGCATCCCGACTGGACTGACGAGGACATTTTCCAAAGAGCCAGGCGATGGGTCATTGCCAGTCTGCAGGTAAGATATTCCCCATTCTCAAGCCCAATGGCTTACAAAGAAATTCTCAAAAATGTGTTTTCTTTTAATGCTTACTTATTTTTGATGGGACAAGAGCTTGATCCTTTGTCTGAAAATCTGGATGTGAGATCATGTTATACACACTTTTCAGTCCAGAGCCCTCCGTACCTTCCACAACTGGTGGTTTAACCGGGATGGGGCCCTGAAGAGCACTCTGGCTATTTTTTTTTTTAAATATAGAGCAGAAGCCGAGGCAACACTTTGTGGTACCCCAGAGGTATTGATTTACTTGAAAACTTTGTAACTACAAGCATTTTTAACAACCTGCAGTCACCATTAATGAAGACGGTGGATCTTTGATCGGCTAGGATCAAACTAGGAATATTCCGGTTACGAGTCCGACCACTTACCGATTGGACCACCACGGCCCTCATATTTTAAGCAGATAACGTTTTAGAGGTATTGGGTGGGGTACTCAACAAATATTGTGAACTTTTCAGTATTTGATTATTTTTTTTTTCTGATAAAACTTTCTCCCTCTGACTAAAAATCTAATTCGAACGACAGGATACAGGCTATTAAGAGGACATCGCGCTTTTAGCCATTTAAAATATAGTCTTGAAGAAAATAAAATAGTAACAGCTTAATAACCATTTGTATTTTTAAAAAATTTTAAAAAAACATTACCGTTCTTTCTTTTGCATAAAAATAAAGTGCATTAGTTTTACTGAATGAAAAACCTTCAATCAGTTTTCTTCCGCCTCCGTCGTTAATATCACGTTAACAAAGTTTTTCTTTTCATTTTTTCTTTTTCAAATAAAATAACAAAAGGTTTACACCACAATAATGATTTTTGCCAAGCATAAAATACTTTGTAGGTACTTTTTTTTAACGTAAAGTGCTTTAAGTTTAATGAAGCAGTCAATGAAGCGTGAATAAAACGTGCATTGGGAAATACTTTCCAATTTTTATTAATCAATTTCTTTTTCTATTTGCAATATAAAACTAAAAACCTATAGTTAGCTCTGTAAGTTATTACGGTTTTTGGTACGTTCTTTTTTTTTTTTTTTTTGTGTGTTTTAGATAAAAAAGTTTGAATTTTGAAACTATTTTAAGATTTTTTAAAAATACTTAATAATAGTAATAATAATAATAAATTGTATATATTCTGCATCAATGGTCGTGTTCAATAAAGTGTGCTCTAAACTTATATGTTTATTAAATCAGTATCTGTAAAAGTGTTCCCGCTGTAGTATTCTAAAGCTTTCGTGCTTTTTTTACGAAATAGCCTTGCACGTTTAAAACCTTTGTGAGATAAAAAATAATTAGCATAAAATATTGATCCTGCACGGCCCTGTGTGGGAAGAATGACTTATTTGAAAAAATATATATTAATAGGCGTAACATGCATTCCGAAAATGACAAGAGAAAAGCCACAGACAAATTTCACACGTGTTCCTTCTAAAATTCATTTAAGAGCTATTTAATTAACCGGCTGACCTTCAGAGCCCATGCGAGCGGTTTCATATTTTAGACATTTATCCTATTATGTTTGGCGCTTGCGGCCATTGAATCGGACATTTAGCGTGGAGATGAAAAAAAAAGGAAATGCTTGAATGACACTTTGATTTTGCTATCGATAGCTTTGTACTTGGTGAAACATCACGAGCAGCTTTTTCACAGGCAGTTTAGGCGTGCAAAAGAGGGAAATACGCACCACATCTGCATTGAACCTTGATGCAAAATTAACATTATTTACAGCCTTGCAACTATGTTGTATTTAATTATGCAAAATGCAAATTTCATTGGAATGCCATTTCTCGCTTAGAGAATGAGAGCAATAGCTTAGTTTCCTGTGTTTCTTTCTTTTTCCTTGTACAGGGTGGAGAAGGAATAGTATCTCGTTCCATATAGTTTAACAGTTCGATTAGTGGCTGTCCATAAATGATAACACACTTTTTATCCGATTTTTTTCCTTTCTACCCCGTTTGTCACAAAGTGTCATAAGTTTTCGAGTCCCTTCCCCCAAAAGAGTGACATCATTCGTGAACGTCCCCCTGCTACTTATTTTAAAGCTTTAAGGGAGTTTTCTATGATATTTTTGTGCTACACAAGTGAAAGGATTGGGGAGCTTACAATAATTTTGACAATGATTTTTTTGACCTCCTGATATTTTTAATTAAAATTTTTTTCAATTCTGTTGCCTAAATT
Source organism: Uloborus plumipes (assembly GCA_038373865.1). Taxonomy (NCBI): domain Eukaryota; kingdom Metazoa; phylum Arthropoda; class Arachnida; order Araneae; family Uloboridae; genus Uloborus; species Uloborus plumipes. The sequence continues at coordinate 36,213 of JAXGGA010002472.1, read as the reverse complement.
TTACGTATAAAACGAAATAAGCTTTGTTAATTGAAAAAAAAAAATTTTTGGTACAAAAAAAGCTGTATAATCAAAAGAGAAGTTAACATTGCTATGCTATAATTTATTTTATTTCAATTACATTTAATTTCACTGCATTGAATAATATTTAAAAATGTCTAAATCACACTAATTCAACTGTATTTTAATAATTTTATTGAACATATAGTAGTTGATTCCAATCAGAAAATAGAGTTACATGTAAGGATCAAAGGATTCGCTCATTTTCAAAATTTTCTAACATTGGTCAATACTAAGTAGTGAGTATAATAATGAGGATATAATGAAAAAAAATATACTTACTTAAAAATTGGCAATTTGATTTGAGAAAAGCCATTTTTTTAAACTTTTATGATTCCATTATACACAATTATATGCCTCCCTGGACTGCATATTAGAAATTTCTTATAACCTTCAACTTTTTAATCACCACTATCATTTTTGGCTTTAACAACAACTAAAAAGTTTCATCTGATCATCCTCCCAAACTGACAAGTCAGAACAAATTTTTAAAAAGTTTTCAATAACAAATGAAATTTATGCATCAACATATTTAAAATTTTGTGTGTGGAATGAATTTCACATTTAGCACTCCTATAATACTGAAAATTATTTTATAATTTCCTATTCTAAAGCAAAGGATAAAATAAATCCTTCAAAACTTTTAAAACATTTTTTTCATGGGAAAACTTCCTTTAAATGCCATTGGAATGATCAAAAATCGTCGTCTGTCATTAAAAGATTTTATCTTTTCATCATGGCCACATGCAGCATTATTACTTCCTATAGGTATTCCTTGGATTCTCAAACGACATTATGTGCATAACATTGATTTACTTACTAATCAGTAGGAATTGGGTTATTTTTTATATCTAAGTTCCTCTTATTTTTTTAGCGAGGTCAATAAATACAATTTTTCTAATGACCACGTGTCTCTGTGGTTTCTAACTCCCATAAAACCGCATTAAAAAACTATGGGAAAAGATACCAGGAAGTAATACGCTTTACTTTCTCTCTTTAATGAACTCAACATTGAAGCTTAATTTATATATTTGAAAACCGTCATTGCATTACAAATATTAAGAAAAAATAATAAACATCACCACCTGTGTATAAAATACTTGCTAACTACGAAACCAGTAAAAAAAAATGTAAGAATTCTTTAGAAGCACAAAAAAAAGCAACCTTGGAATTTCTTCTCACCTTCTAGCAACACGTCTTGAAACGGATGCCGTAAGGTGGGTGGAGTAAAGTTGATATCCTTTAGATTTAAACACGCCCAACTACTTAATTAACTCAAGAAAGGAAAAGATGATTTAAAAAATAGCGTAAAGGGTTAAATGGATAACGATATTAATTAGCAAATAAGATACCGGAAAAAGTGTTGACAAAATAAAAGTTAAAAGTAAAAATTGCACTAAAAAGCTTTTTTTTTTTTTTTTTAACTTAGTTAAAGAAACATTTCTCTGCAGTTAGAAGATAATATTTTTGTAATTTATAAAATATATCTTTTGCCTTGGTGGCTCAGCGGAAGAAGTTTTGCCTCGAAAGCAAGAGGTCGCGGGTTCGATTCTCGCTGGTACCTTGAGTGTTTTTTTCTTCTCTTTGTGTGTAAATGTTTCTGGTGTTTTCAGATATGGTTGTAAATAAGTCTAACTTCTAGAGGCAATGTCAAATATCTTCTTGATACTATACGACACTATTACACGTCAACAACATAAGATATATCTAGAACAGAAAAAAAATATTTAGTGAAACTTCCCTTTTAAAATTGTGCTTAAAATTAAGTACTTTGACAAATAAATCCTCTAGAAACACCTGACAATAATTCATCGCAAAGTGCCTAAAATATATGTGATGAAATTTCTAGAATCTCATTTAACATTTTAAGTAATACAGTAGTACTAAACATTGTACGCGCAATGCAATTTCAGCTACATTTTGCCAAAATTTTAAGTTAGTCCGTAGTCTGATAGTAGTTTTGAGTCTGGTGCAGTAAGAAATTATACAAAGTACCATTAAAGGTACAGTTGTGCTGTGTGCCCAGTGATGGCAAATTTGCTGGCAGGTTTTTGCTGACACCGTTTGTGTTGCAGCTAACCCTTGGTATTTTTTGCGAAAAAAAATTTGATTATTCATGTTTTAATAAACTTGGAAGTGTCAAAAAATATTTATCTCATGCAAAAAAATTGGCTTCCAAATGAAATAAGAATCTTAAACGTGCAAAAATATTCTCAACTCAATGTTGAAATTTTTTGTAAAAATGGTTCCGTGTTCCTTCGCCCAATAGGCCTCGGAAAATCATCTTTAAGCTTAATATGCACCCTTTTTTTAGGACGGTTCAAAAAAGGATCTGAATTTCCCCAAAATGAACATTTCAACCAAATAATAGTGTTCAATTAGTACCTTGGTATTGTTTCAATTCATTATTAACATATTGCAGCACATAACCATTGTAAAGTGTGTTCTGTAACAGTTTTAATATGATCTTAAAAAAAATTACACCGTTCACAATCTGAAGAAAAAAAAGCTAAGCTTTCAAAGTTATTCCCAGCTTCCCAGTTTATGTTAATTGCCGATTTTATTTCTTCTTATAAAATGTCTTTTTAAATATTATATCGTAGGCAGAAAAAAAAGTTTAGTAAAAAAGTATGTACCCTCTGTGGTCTATCGTAACTTTTAAGGGACGATTTTTCTTTCTTCAATAAAAAAATAATTTTTTGCATGATATTTTTAAAATTATTTTTCCTGTTCATTAGACACTGTTTGTAACCAGTATACAAAATATCTTTGGAAAAAAATGTCAGGCATTGATGGATTAATATTCGTTTTAACAATAGAGTATTATTCTTATGTGTTTTTTGAAATTCCGCTTAGTGGCAAGAGTAAGTAGATTTTGTGGAGGATTACATAAATTTTGCATTTATTTTAACTAAACATTTCATTTAGTACCTTCGTTTCCATGTGTATGTTATCTGCATGAATTTTAACGAAGTGATATGACTAGTAAATGAATACTTAAGCACAATTTCATTTTGAAAAGTTACTGTTTTTTTTTTTCAATTTGAAACAAACGTTAATATTCAGAACAGGACAGTAAAAAACATTTTCATTGAATTACGTTCTTTTTTTTTCCTTTTTTTGAACTAAGAGAACTTTGATAGTTCTGCCAACAGTAAATAAAAAGAGGTACAGCAAATGAGCGAATGAGCATATATAACTTTTTAAAAAATAATAAAAATTTTTTTTGAAAGAAAATATTTTAAACAAAGTTTCATTAAGGCTTCTTGACATTCTGTATTTATTTGTCAGTCTTTTCGCATTTTACTCTCTATTATTACTGTGTTTAGTTTTCATTACTTTTTGTTTCGTTTTTCCTACCCTTTTTCGAAATTATTTTCTTCTTAGTTTTGTTTTTCTTTCTTTTCCCATTTCTTTTCTTTTTAGAATCGTATAAAAAAAAATGCTGTTGCCAGTTCACTTTGAAAAAATATTTTAAACTTTATTTCCAACAAAAATCAAACTTTTCATTCACTAATCATATCATGCTAGATATTTTTTATACATACCGTCAACCAGAACAAATTTGCCTAGAGGGACATCTTTGCCAGTTCCTAAAAACGGTGATATTTGGCTCTCTACTGAATCCCAAAACCAGCTGATAGATATAGTAGTATTTTCATTGAACAAAGAAGCACCCGCGTCTACTTGCTGGTTTTATAACTTACCCAGGTAGCACAAATAACCTTTAAACGTTTTATAAACGTTTTTAAGCGGTTGTTACAACGTTAATAACCATTTTATAACTTTTAAAAAACGAAGTGTGCTACTTGGGTAGTGTATAGAGTGAACTAGAATAGGTTTCAAGAACCGACTAAGATGTGACTTTTGGTAAAGATGCCGCTGGCCGGTAATTTCCGACATTGTTAGTGTTACGACTTTGAATAAAAGTAACTGAATTTCTAGTTTTTCAGCTCAATTTAAAAAAAAAAATTTTCTTATCTACTTTAAGTGATAACAATGGCAACGAAGATTATAATCATCAAGTTACACTATACTTGTAAGAAGCAAAGTATGCCTAATAAAACTAGGAATATTCCTAGCTGCGGAATCAGTAGGTCATGGGTGAGGACTGTGGAATCTAAAACTGAAATAATTTGCTTATTTTGGATCTAAAAAAAGGTAAAAGTCAAAAGGAGCTATTCAAACAAATTTCCTAGTGGAAAGCACGAGGAAATACAATATTACTACAGCTGAAGCAAAAGAATTCGCTGGTGAATGCACGTTTTTGGCTGAAGAAAATATCCACAGCTCTTACCAGAAAAAAACCCAAATTTCCACCGACTTTTAGTCGATCCGAACAAAGAGACTTGTTTCCAGATCACGTGGACACAAGATGTTCAACTTTATCCTTGAACGCGGTTGATTATTAGGCCCGGAAGGTAAATATGGTCATTCATGTGAGGGGAATTTTTCGAGTTGCATATTAGCTTCCTCGTCCTCCCTTTTTTTACTTCGATTTCTGCCTCAGTAGCCGATAATTTCCTAACAGGAAAAACCACAAGGCCTTGAAAAAGAAAAAAAAAGAACACTCCACCACTAAAAGTCTTTAACCTCTCCGGGAGAGGGGGGGGGGGGATCAAGAAAAAGCGAAAAGTGCAAGTGTCAGAAGTCGTTTACTAAAGAATAAAAGAAAATGTGGTTTTAAAATAACTGATTTGGTTACGTAACTTGGGGAGAAATTCAGAGATAAATGTTTAAAGAATGTTTCAGTTATAGTAAAATTAAGCTCAGAAGATACCATCACATACAAGCAGTGTGCCATTTCTCAACGTCCCCCGTCCCCCCACCTCATTTTATAAGGATGACATGGGAATATACGAACGAATGAAAGCATACGAACTAGCTTAGATTGCAGCGTGTAAGAACCTCTTAATTTCCTGACAGGTAAATTGGGATTACAATTGCATTAGAAAGAGCTATGGATGGAAATTCTGATTAAATTTTTGAAACAAATCATCAAAAAAGTAATTATTGTTTTTCAAGATCATTTTTAAATAATTTCTTTTCTGTGCATGAAAAATATTAAAATATTGATTTATACTTCCAATAAAAAAACGCCTTTTTATTCATTATCCATTGTACAGGGATCAGAATTTATATCAAATAAGTAATATTTTTGACTGAGGTAATAAAAGCAGAAACAGAGAAGTAAGTACGATAATTAAAATTTTTCAAGATAACGTATTGGAAAAACTCTCATACCTTTGTAAGTAAAAGATGGTAACATACCGTAAATCAGGGTTACTTGGACCCTAGGGGGTTACTTGAGCCCACAACAATAAAATGATAAAATCTAGGTTTGGTACCTACTAGTTGAAGACTTGCACGTAGTTCCTCGTTTCTCCCCTAGGTAGAAGCCCTCTGCAGTCTCTAACGCTTGTACCAAACCCAGATTTTATCATTTTACTGTGGGCTCAAGTAGCCCGCCCTCTTGTGGGTCCAAGTAACCCTGATTTACGGTATATATATATATAGCGCTTACATGTCTAACACTATCACGAATATATGGCTAAACAACATGATTTTTAAACCTTTCAAATTAAAGCCTGTCTATGCTTTGAAATTTGCTCAAGTTTTCCTCGAAACTTCAAATTTACCACTATATCCACTTTTCTTCTCTCTGCCTTATTTCATCATCATACTAAGAGGTACGCATAACATGTTCCACTTGTTACTTATTATTCATGAGTTGTGTAAAGGCATGTTGACCTATTCAACCGGCGCAGTGTGCCTCATAAGTTAAATACACACAACAGAAAAATAAACTTTCTTAGTCGAAGCGTAGATTTTAAGTGGATAATTCCAAACCTTTTCTAAATTTCTTACAATATACTTAGACAATTTATTTTAAAAATATAATATTTTAAGGAAAAATCATCCTTCGAGAAAACAAGGCTCTATATACAGGGTGTCCACTACAATCGTGGACCAATAGCTAATTTCTAAACCGTTAGAGATAAGCATAATGTTTATTTAGGAAAAAATCTCCAAATTACGAAAGGAATTTTGGGTCTATTCAATGTTTTTCAAAAAATCAAATTATGAAAGAGTTACGAAATTTAAATTTTTATACAGCCCCCCAGTCCTATCAATCATATTTAGTAAAACATTCTTGACACTGTAACGTTTAAAACTAAAAAAAATCACTCTTCTACCACAAAAATTGACCGAGTTATGACGTTTTGAAAAATCAAGATTTTGCATTGTTTCATGACGTCATCGAGTTGCATTGTTTCATGATCGAGAGATCGCTCCCTCGATGACGTCATGAAACAATGCAAAATCTTGATTTTTCAAAACGTCATAACTCGGTCAATTTTTGTGGTAGAAGAGTGATTTTTTTTTAGTTTTAAACGTTACAGTGTCAAGAATGTTTTACTAAACATGATTGATAGGACTGGGGGGCTGTATAAAAATTTAAATTTCGTAACTCTTTCAAAATTTGATTTTTTGAAAAACATTGAATAGACCCAAAATTCCTTTCGCTTTTTGGAGATTTTTTCCTAAATAAACTCTATGCTTATTTCTAACGGTTTAGAAATTAGCTATTGGTCCACGATTGGAGTGGACACCCTGTATATAAAAACCATGCACTGTCCAGCATGCACGTCCAAACTGCGTTGTAAATGAACATGCTTTATTATCCAATTTTAACTGCACAAATAGCACTTGACTGCATTTTCCAAGTTTTGACTTTTATCTATTACTTTAAGGTAATATTTTTTGAAAGTGTCAAAAGATATCATTCGATTCTCCAATACTACAATAGTAATACACAGGAAGCAATAATGCAGCTAGATCTTTACAAACACAACAAAGTGCAAAATTATTTTGAAATACGACTCCTGAACTGAACTTCATAATTATAAGTATGAAGTGTAAAATTCTTATTAATATTATCATAATAATGTATTTTATGACTTAGTTTTTATGCTCATCTACCTGAAATGGCAAAATTTAACATCAGCTCTCGCTCTCCCCCCCACCCCCTTTGTTTCAGGTTGCGTATACGTACCAAAAATTCCGAATTCAATTGAATATTTTGCTACAATCAAGGTGGATTAAGTTTCTGCACTGCAAAAACTGAATGTTGTTTTTATAGTATAATATAGCTAATTTTACAGTAATAAACTAAAAATTTGTAATTTTACAATAATAAAGTAAAATTACTACTTTTGCAGTACTAAACTAAAATTGCTAATTTTGCAGTAATAAACTGTAAAATTGCTAATTTCTTACCGTGCATTTTACAGTTTTAAACTGGAACCTCTGCTTCCAGTATTATACTGTTGTTTTTACAGTATAATACGGCTAAATTTTACGGCAGTAAACTGTAAAATTTCTCACTTTACAGTAAGAAACTAAAATTGCTAGTTTTACAGTTTATTACTGTGCATTTTACGGTTTTAAATTGGGACCTCTGCTACCAGTATTATTCTGTAAAAACAACAGTTCATTTTTTGCAGTGTGGTTTTAGAGGGGGTGGGGGTATAAACTTTTTGTTTTTTTTTTTTTGTATAAATAAGGGGCTTGGTTGTGAATGTTCCGAAATATAAGATCCGAAAGCGCAGTTTTAGGCTATCCTAGGGCACTTAAATAGGTGTTCATGACCCCCATAAATCCACGTCTATACACTGCAAAAAGGAACTGTTGTTTTTACAGTATAATACTGGCAGCCGAGGTTCCAACTTAAAACTACAAAATGAACAATAATAAACTGTAAAACTAGCAATTTTACAGTTTCTTTCTGTAAAGTCAACAATTTTACAATTTATTGCCGTAAAATTTAGCTATATTATACTGTAAAAACAACAGTATAATACTGGCAGCAGAGGTAACAATTTAAAGCTGTAAAATGCGCGGTAATATGCCGTAAAATTAGTAAGTTTACAGCTTATTACTGTAAAATTAGCAATTTTTACAGCTGATTACTACAAAATTAGCTGTATTATACTGTAAAAACGACATTCATTTTTTACAGTGTATCCTCACCTGGTTTCAGTCATACCAACCATAGTATCTAACTTTTATTCTCCACCATCAAAGCTCAAATGATTATTTTTTAAATGTATCAAAAGTAATATTGAATGATCTCCATAAAAAGTTGTTTATTTTTTTCACATAAAGTTTTCCAATTCGGAACTATACCTTTATTCTGCCGTGGGCAGGTAAACGGCAGTATCTGCAAAAATGAGTTTTCGAGATAATTGAAGAAACGCGTTTTTGATTTCCCACAAAGATCAATAAAACATTGAACTTCGAACATAGGCGATACTATATGTTTATACCGATATATTTTTTGGGTAATCGATTGAATTTTGATTTTGCAAGCGCATAGAGAGGTGAAGCAGATACTGCCGTTTACCTGCCCTTTTCAGTCTACTTGTCATGCGGAATTGACTGGCAGTCGGCAGTAACTGCACAGTATGCTACTAAATGTCCAGTATTTACATATTCGACAACATGCGGAGTAGATATGTTATTACGAAATATATTATTGCATTGTGAATGATATGTTTTGTTTAAAAATATACATAAATACCGTGTATCCACTTGATATAGATTTAATATAAACGACCGCGAAATATAATTAAAAAATATAATGAACTGTATTGTATTATGGAAAATATGAAACAAAACTTGATGTTTCTTCAGCCATTTTTACTTCCTTTTACTTAGTAAAGGAAGTATTGTGATCACAAAGAAAATTTCACTCAAAATTCGGTCTAAATTTTGATTTTGCTCACCCCCGAATGAATGTTGAGTAGTTTTTTCGACCTATCAGCACATGCACATGTACCTACTAACATATAAACAGCCGAAATATCCTTTTCGACCATGCCGCAGTTAATTATGACGAGTTTTCTCGTGACGTCAAAATGTACGTATGCATGTGCGTATGTATGTATGCATGTATGTATGTATGTATATACGTATGTATGTATGTCGCATAACTCAAAAACTATATGCCGTAGAAGCTTCTAGTTTGGTATGTAGGCTCTGAGGGTGGTCGTTGTGCACCTCCCCTTGTGGTTGCATTCGAATATTCCCAAGGGGGTTTTTTACCCCTTTGTGGGGTAAATCAATGTTAATTTCAATGCAGATTGAGTGATATGATTTGGTGCAACCACTTGGCGATATATCGCCAAACTTTTGGTCGCCAAGTGTTTGCCGCCAAGTTGGCGACAAATTTGGCGAAAAAATGATTTTTTTTTTTTTTTTTTTTAATTTGGATTCAATTTGGCGCTATTGGGCACATTTTGCGAAAAATTCACTGAATCATGTTAAAATCGTCGATATTTAGAAAATAAATCATTGTGAACATTATTTTGCATTGATTCGTGACAAACTGGGGGTGTAAATGTTTGAATTGTTATCTTGCTCACTCTAATGCATTATATTAACACTTGAGGCATTTATTATGGAATTTAAACGTAAAAGGAAGTAGTGTGGCGTGCACACCAGATGTTTTAAAATTACTACAAATCAGTTAATGCTTTGTACTTTGCATAAAAACAAGAAATCACTTTGAGAAAAAGAGCGCTTGAAATGCTTGTTGTGCTGACGATTTTTTTCATAGTACTATTAAAAATGCAACAGCTAGGGATTAAACTGCAAAAACTATCGTCTATTAGTATGAAAGCAACTGTAATTAAAAGAAAACAAAAAAATGTAAATAAAATCATTTCATTGCTGCGTTTTTGTTTGTCGTCTGCCAATTTTGGCTTGTGTATCTTTGAAATCGCAAAAAATATTGTCTGCTAGTGGAGAGAAACTTTATGTAAATTTTTTTAGTAGATGCCTTAAGTGTTAAAATAATGCTTGGAATGAGCAAGATTACAATTCAAACATTTACGCCCCAAATGTACCACTAAACAAAGCAAAAAATGATTTACAACAATTCATTTTCTAAATATCACCGATTTTAGTATCATTCAGTGGATTTTTCGCAAAATACCGCCAATAGCGCTAAATTGAACCCAAACTCATAAAATAATTTTTTTCGCCAAATTTGTCGCCAATTTGGCGATATGTCACCAAGTGGCGACAAGCACTTGGCGACTAAAAGCTTGGCGATACATGGCCAAGTGGTAACGCCAACTCATATCACTTAAGTCTGCTTTGATATTAACACTGATTCACTCCCAAAAGGAATAAAACACCCCCTTGGGAACATTCAAGTGCAACCAATGACCTCCCGTGACCTCCCATTAGGGCACCCCTACTGTTGCTTAGTTTAAGTACAAAGGAAAATGGTTTTTGCGGCTTGATGCAAGTTTTGCACAGCGATTCATATTATGTTCATCCTGCAGACATGCAGATACTGCCGTTTACCTGCCCACAGCAACGAAAAATGCAGTTACTGCTAATTACCACTGGTTAAAAAACAGTATTTTTTCATCGGAAACCAAAAAAAGATGCTTGTACCATAAAACTAATGTAACATAGATTTCAAAAATGCAAAAAAATGAAAATCGAAAAATTTGCAGTTACTGCCCTTTACCTGCCCACGGCAGTATTGATATCTGGATGTAGCAAAATGCAAAAACTTTCATTGTGATTGAAATCTGCTTCTTTTTCAGAACATTATATTATATGAATACTTACCAGTGCTTTTAATGGAGGAAATCACTCCGTATAAAGGTAAGAAGTTTTTTCAAGCTAAATTAAAAGTTATTTAGCGTTCTATTTCTCTTATCAATTTTATACTTTAGGAAATTTTTTCTTTGATACAGCTAATAATTTTTTTTTTAATTTTCATATCTCTATATGTGTATTCATACATGTGTGTGTGTGTGTGTGTGTGCATGTACTTACACGCTCGTAAGTGCATATGATCAGAAGTCACGTCAGGTTGTGCTTAATGTGAAAATTTTAATTATTTTCGCAGCATTTTTAATGTGTAGTCCTTTAACACGAAAAGTATGAATTTTGTTTAAAGCAATGTTTTGCCATTAATAACCGTAATGAGTGTTTTCCAGATCTCATATCTGTATAACCACCTGCTTGTAATATTTTCGGTTTTGGATTCCTGCCCAAATCTTAATCATTTTCGTGTGCTCTATCACCTCGTAAAATTTTAACTGTATGTGTTGTGCATAATATATGTATCTCTCTTTCTCTGGGATACACATTTCATCATATAAAGTAAAATGTTTGTGAACTATTCTTTTCATTTTTTACATTAGAATGTACTTTATTTTTAAAGAGCTCTAATTGTAATCATTCTGATGCATGGTAATTTAATATTATAAAAATAATGAATGATGTTTCGTTGTAAACCATTTTTTAAAGAATTTTCTACTTTTAAATTTTGTGTCGGATTTGAAAGAAATAAGTCGGTTTGATGTAGTAGCAATCGAAGAATTTAATATATTTTTATTTTGCAGTTTCTGCTAAATGTTTGTTTTCTGTAATATACACAACTCCTCAGAGAAAAATATTTTGGTAAATATCAATCGAAATAATCTAAATCTAGCAGATCTTTTAATTAGAAAAAAAAATACTTCTGCGAGTAAAAGTAGGTAGATATGAAAGTTGTGTTTATTCACTTTGATGATACAATCTTGTAAAGGAAGACTCTTGTTCGGTTTAGGGAAATACGTATTACCTATGGAAGGAGCTATCTACTAGTAATGTTTTTATGATCATTAAACTATTGAAGCATAATTATGTTTCTTACTATCTCTGCTGCTAAAAAAAGGGCACTAGTAAAATAACGTCTGTTTTTATAATCTTGCTCTGATTTTTTTTCTTTTTTAAAATTTCATTGAATAACAACAACAAAAATAATGACACGTTTGATTTATGAGTCAAATTTTATCCAAAATTCAAATCCATTTTTTGCCCCCAAAAAATTAAAATGTGTCCGAAATTTTGAGGATTTTGAGAGACTAACCCTCTTTGAAGCTATAATAAAAGAAAGGACTCCTTATCTCCAAAGTTATTTTAACCTTTCTTAACATTATTTTTTTTACCCTTTTGCCATCAAAAAATTACAGCTAGAAAACATAGCAAATTTTTTATCTAACACAACACTTAAGTGTGAGGAAAATAACATCTTTTGTTCTGGAGTTATTTGAAGCATTTGGCTTTGTCAATCACAGGTATGCGATTTCTCCCTGCTTTTGACACAAAAAAAAGAAAGAAAATATCCTTGTGCTGGAAAAGCAAATTTGGGTAATCCAGCGTTTAAAAGCTGAAATCATGCTAACAGCTGCAGACACGTGGTTCAGGGCTACAAAAAGCCTCTTTTTCAATGCAAAGAAGTATAAGCTCTAAAGTCATCCGAGAAAAGCAACACGTACAACAACCTAATTTACAACATAGAGTGTCTTTATCAACTTTATCTGCATTTTGTTGTGACCGGTACGTGTCTAAATTGAATTAGTGATAAAACTGACATTGTATTTAACTGTAGAAGATTTTCATCGACGTATTCAATAGTAAATCAGGTAGCATATGATATTTTTATAGCACCTATTAGCTATTGATTAATGATCATAAGCCTCATCGTTGATTAATTTCATTATGTGCTCCAAAAGCTATTGTCGTGCATCTACGCGACTGCTTAATCTTCAACAATGTTGATGTCTAACCCATTATAATTTCTTGCATCTCAATAGGTTATCAACCGGATTTGCACCCAGGGGTTTGTCACGTGTTCCAATCAGCTGCCTTCCGATTCGGACACACCATGATTCCTCCAGGTCTTTACAGAAGGTAATTAGCAAACTTCTTTTCTTCGGCTTCGACAGCTTCCGCCATTAGACAGAGGTCCGATGCTAATCGTTCGATCTTTATTTTGTGAAATGTGTTCAGACATTTGGATGATGCGATGAACTTTTCCTGGCATCTCGAATGTTGTGTTCATAATGGAATAAGTTGGCCATTCGTTCGATTTAATGCACTCTAATTAGAATGAAGTTTGTCGTGTGACTTGTCTGTTGTGATGTCATTCGGTTTTATGTGGAGCAGGGATCTTAATTGATATGTTCGGATTCCAACTCGAGTGTAAAATTTTTATGGTTGAGTGAGTTTAGTGATACATTGTAAATGACTTGAAACGTTAATTAGCTGCCTATGTGAAAATTGATGGGAAGAAGCGTATCCGAATGAATGCATCCTATTAAGTACAGTGGAACCTCGGTAACTCGACGCCCCAAGGGGCCACGAAAATGTGTCTAGTAAAGCCGGTGTCAACTTACCGAGATTTCATAATTTCAACTGGTGTGGAATTTTCTGTATTGCTTATTTACTAGTTCTTATCATCAACGTTATAAATAATAAGTTCATTAAATGTTTTTTTTCTTTCTTTTTTTTTTGAAAATAACATTGCAAAATAAATAGGACAATGAAATAGATAAATACCTTTGTACACAAAAATAAAAGTATATGGCTCATTTTTACCATATGCTTACATTTCAGAATTTTTAAGTAAATTTTTTTAACTTGCTATTTTCTTTTAGAATCACTAACAGATGTTTTGTCACACATTTTAGGTGTGTGAAAAAGTAATTGTTTGTACACTTTGATGCATAATTTAGTATTCAAATGTTGTTGTAAAACTTTAAGTTGCAGGGAAAATTGTCGTCCGTTACAATACAAAATCAATATGAAATATCACTTTTAAACTATATCATAGTGCCTAGAACCAATTTCATTTGAAATTATTTGCGTCCCTGAAGCTTAAAACGATGTTTGTGGTTATTAAAATATTGATCAAAAACTGTATGGTAATGGATTTGACATTTGGTTACGGATTTGACCAGTAACGGACCTGACATTTCTTTGGTAACAGACTTGACAAAGAATAAAAATACGCACATGGAAGAAATCTTGTGCAAAACGCCACAGCAATACTTCTCGATTCAGGAAAACAAAATGGTACGAAATAGTTATATCAATAGTTTGTTAAGTTAACTGAATACGGGTTACCATCTTTTGACTGCAATAAATACCTTTTTTTTAGCTAAAATAACCTTAGGGTAACGGACTTGACAAGAACTGTCTGACAAAATATATTCCTACATTTTTTAATGAAAAAAAATATTATTACCAATATTTATTATGATTATCATATACTAATAGTCAATATATAAAAATAATTTGTTGTATATACATTTTCATACAATTAAGTATATAAAAAAATAGTTGAACTTGCGAAAATTGGAAATGGACAAGCGTTTTTGTCTTGATTCTCATTTTTAAAGTCTAATATAAAAATAAATAAATAAATTTTAATAATTTTTTGAGTGATAGAATTTTTTTGGGGGTATTTCTTGCAGAAAATAATTGTTCGCATTGAATTTAAAATATAAGTTATGCTTCAAAATCGTCTCTTTAACCTCCGGACACCAAATGTAGGGAAATTTTGAAAATGACCCATATAAAACAATGTTGAACAGGACAAATGCGCAAGGAGCTTTTCAACATTGGTTTATATGCTTTAAATAGGACAATTTTGAATTCCTTATTAGCGATAAATCCACAATTGAAGGACGTGGAAGATGAAGGGGTTATGTGACAAAACAGATATTGATTGTAATTAAAGTTCAAAATTTTAATGTTGCAGTTGTTGCAGCTTTTTTGTTTTCTGATTTTGTTGTTAGTGTGCGTATAAAAATTGGTCTACCTTTTGATGTATCAAGTTTTATTTGCTTACCATTGTCCAGAGCGTTTATTTTTTAAAATGTATCATAGCGCCTTCATCCTCCAAGCCCTTCAATTTTAAAAAGAGATAAGAGCTCCTTGTCAAAGAGAAAAGCCCTTTTCACACTTGCTTGGAAAACATTTGTAGTGCTGATACTGCCTTGTTTCCCTTCTGGAACCGTTCGATCGATTTTCTTAAAATTTGGCACAAAATTAGTTCGTAGCATGGGTGTGTGCGTCTCGAAGAATTTTTTCGAAAATTCCATTTCTTTTTTTTTTTTTTTTTCTATTCTAATTCTGAGCTCATTTTTCATACAAATTCAAAGAAATATTTCATGCACATTTTCAAGTCTTACGTCAATCGAAAGCTTAAAATTTCTTGTTCTGGTACATTTCTTCAAAAACCCACTTCTTAGCCCTGGACTTGCACCAACAGCACTAATAAGTACAGGACCTGATTATGGCACAGGCTAACTAGGCCTGGGACTGGGGCCCCATCTTCCTAAGAGGCCCCTCATTTTCTAAAAACTGTTGCACATCATTAAAGAATTACGTGTTTTTAAGAGAAAATAATAATAAATAAATCGAAAACAAAATCTCTTCTGATACTTCATTAATATTTCTCTTATTCATTTTATGCAAGTAAAAAAGATTTCTTTCTTGAGAATTAGCCATAAAACTCTTAAGCTAAAATGGTTATAAAAAAGCAGTATCAGTGCCAGACATAATGCATTCAGTGTACAGCTGCATATTGCCCTGCAAGCCAAACCCGAAGGGGCTAGCAAAGAACACTGCGAAAAAGCTAAAGATTACTTTTTATTCTTAAAAAGGTAGAACGCAGAGGGGGGCCTCCTAAGTATTGTCAGCCTTGGGCCTCACGTTTAGATAGTTAGTCGGGCCCTGAATAAGTATGATGGCTGTCACCTCTAGATAGTGGTGGATATTCAAAAAAAAAAACTCCTTCCGGAAAACTATGAATTCACCCACCCAGAAATAGCAGAATCCTCAGAAAAGGTCAATGCAAAAGAATATGTGAAGCAGAAAAAGCGGACTAAAATAGCAAGTGTATGTCGACTTATAGAGAGCTTGTATGTCAAGTTGGAATGGTTTGTTCTTATTCAAATCAAAATTTAGACCAACCATTAGTAAAATAAATTTCGACTTACTGAGATTGTCGAGTTACCAGAGTTCCACTGTACATTATCCGAATAACTACGAAATAATACCTATTCTTAGGATGGAAGGAAACAGCTCTAATTATAAAATTATGATCATAATTAAAGTAAATTCCTACTCCTCAACAAAAGTCTCCATGACCGTACGCAGAATTGATTCGGGTATGAAATTAATATGCTGCCACAAAAAGTATTTACTCAATAAAAAAGCTTTCAGAAAATCAAATCATAATGAATACTATTTTAATCCCTATTAATGAAAACTAAATTTAACAAAAATGGTAAAAAAGAATGAAAACAAAAACATTATAGTTGAATAACGGTAAAATCAGCAAGAGAAAAGAAGGATTAAATCAGAATTGGGTTGTCCGCCAATTCTAGTTTATGCCCACGGTTCGTCTTCATTACCTTTATATCCTTCACTTATTCATTTACTCTTTTTTTTTCTTTTGAGTAGAATTTTATTAGTTGGTTTAAGTATATTTTGTTCAAATTAATGGCAACTTTAACAATGACTCCAAAATCGAGTTGCCAACCACAAAAATTCAAGTTTAAATGTCACTGAAGGATTTTTCATTAGAAATCTGTAGTATAAGCCTCTCTTTAGCTGCCATCAATTCTCTTAGCCAAGAATTTGCTGTCTGATGGTACAGGCTAGAACTTTCTACAAAATCTACATTTCTACTCACTTCTACATTCCTACTTAAATTAAGCATTATTTTAGGAGATAGAAGAAGGGAATGCATAAAATGTCCAATAAAAAATAATTAAAATTAACTACTTTCCACTAAATAAATCATCAATTCAAAAGCTGCTTTTTTGCGAACATTTGGCTTTCTAATGCATGCACTTTGATTATTGTTGACTTAATTTAAAAAAAAACATGAATTTGAAATAAAAAACCAAAGCATCAATTCGGAGTTGTGATATTAAGAATCAAACAAAAAAAAAACATGCTCTACTTTACTTCGTTTTCAGGCAAAATAATCTTGCGATACCAATAACTTTTGACTTTATATTTGATCATGCAAATCTAAAAAGGTTTAATAAGGAAAAATAAGTTTAATAAAGATTTGATCACGTCCTTCTATGATCGACGCTCCTAAAGTTTCGCGCTCCTAAACTTTTACGTGAAATGTTTGTTTGTTTTTTTTTCAAGCAAAAATGGTAATTTAATTAAAGCAAGAGAAAAGTGAATACTTATTATTTCTTTATTAATACGCTTTTATTAGTTTCACTCATAGGTTTGTATGTAACTCTGAATAAAAGATAAAATTCACGTTCTTTACAAATATAAAAGTAATGTATTTAATACTATTATTAATATTAACGGCTAAACTACATCAACGTGTCGATGTATTATAAGTGTTTCACTTGTTTGTATCATGTAACTCTGAATTTAAGACAAAATTAACTTTCTTTGCAAGTATAAAAGTAATATATTTTTCACTATTATTAATACTAACGGCTAAACTATATTATATAAACTATATTATCTACTTATATTAAAAACTGAGTATCTTTCTATCTTTCTTTCTAACTATCTTTGTATCTTTCTTTCTATCTATGTCACGCTTCTTTCTCCTGAACGCCAATGAACTGAAAGTCGAACCAGGTACCGATAGATAGGTAATTTTTCAGGCTTCATTAGTTTCAATTTATATAATAATACGATTTTAGTTAGCGAAGATATAAATTAATAAGTAGTCAAATTTAAAGCGATTAGCCTAATAAATGATTAAATATGAAATCCATTGTTGCAAAGCGTGGTTGCTATGAAACAGTAATAACAGTGATAATGAGAATTTTGAATGAAGGCTTAACTAAATCAAACACGGAACTCATAAGCGGGCCACTTACGTAGAATTTTTATCGCTAGCTACTGGTAATATTTTGAAACATTTATTTGTTGAAGAGCCATCTACTTATATTAAAAACTGAGTATCTATGTCTGCTTTTTTCCTTTGAGCAAGCTGAACTTGCTGAAACTTTCCTCACCATCTTGAAGGCGCGAAGCATCTCTATAATTCGAATGATTTTTTTATATAGGAAAAAAGTCCAGGCGTGAAGCACCTGTTAGCGAGCCGCCTTGGCGGGGAGTATTTTCTTGAAATTTTCCTCACTACTTTCAAGGCACGAAGTGCCCGTGCAACGCCGGGCCACGTACGTGGTATGTCTTGAAATCGAATGAACATTAAATTATATCAAATAATATAACTTCACAATGAGGTAAAAGTTAGAGAGGGGGGGCGTTATGCATCAACATGCCGTAGGAAGCTAATCTAGCTGCCCTGGCAGCTAGTTTATATTAAATGTTGATGTATTTATAAGAGCATCTAAAAGCGTATTTTTTAGTTTTTTTAAATTTATTTAAAGATTATTTAATTTTGGAAGCGATGTCACAAAAACGTGAACTGCTATCTACTTTTCACTCTTGTTTTTCATTTTTTCCTTCCATGTGAAATGAATAAAGCAGGCCGTTCTGTTGCTAACCTCTCGCTGGGATTTCTACGGGTACCGTAGAAGTAACAAAATTAGCTCATCCCCCGATTTCCATTTGCATGACGCAATTTTAAAACCTCATTCCGCAACTTAATAGTTTGAATGCCAGTAATGCATTTTCTAAAGTATTTACTCAGACTGCTCGTTCATTTTGCAAATCACATCTCTCTTAATTTAATAACGAAAGGATTTCCCCGAAAATGTGTCGTTTGTTGCTCGAAAATTGGAAAATAAATCCGAATGTAACTCGTATTCGGTACGAAGAATGGGAATTAAAACTTTGCCTTGAATCTTGTTAGCATCAACATTTTTTTTTCTTAGGTAATTCGTGAAAATGCAGTACACGGGTCATTTTCGCTTACATTTCAGAATTTTCAGTATTTTTTTAACTTGCTATTTTCTTTTAGAATCACTAACAGATGTTTTGTCACATACTTTAGGCGCGCGTGAAAAAGTAATTGGTTGCACACTTTGATGCATAATTAAGTATTCAAATGCTGTTGTACAACTTTAAGTTGCAAGGAAAATTGTCGTCCGTTACCAAACAAAATCAATATGAAATCTTATTTTTAAACTATATCATAACGCCTAGAACCAACTTCATTTGAAATTATTTGCGTCCCTGAAGCTTTAAACGATGTTTGTGATTATTAAAATATTGATCAAAAACTGTATGGAGCGGACTTGACATTTGGTAACGGATTTGACCAGTAACGGACTTGACATTTCAACCAAAATGTCAAATTATGGCTAGGTTGTCGAATTTAAAAATTGAACAACAATATGCATTTTCTTAGAGTTGTATAATAAGTAATATTTCGGGGTAAAAGTTGAGAAAAAGTAAAAATTAATACTAAAATCTTTGGTAACAGACAAAGAATAAAAATACGCACCATGAAGAAATCTTGTGCGAAACGCCACAGCAATACTTCTCGATTCAGGAAAACAAAATGGTACGAAATAGTTTGTTAAGTTAACTGAATACGTGTTACCATCTTTTGAATGCAATAAATACATTTTTTAATTAAAATAATCTTAGGGTAACGGACTTGACAAGAACTACCGGAAAAAAAAACATTACTTAATAAAAAAAAATACTATTGTCAATATTTATTATGAATATCATATACTAATTGTCAATATATAAAAATAATCTGTTGTAAATACTTTTTTGTACAATTAAGTATATGAAAAAAAATAGTTGAACTTGCGAAAATTGGAAATGGACAACCGTTTTTGCCTTTATTCTCATTTTTAAAGTCTTATATAAAAATAAATAAATAAATTTCAATATTATTTTGAGTGATAAAATTTTTTGGGGGTATTTCTTGCAGAAAATAATTGTTCGCATTGAATTTAAAATGAAAGTTATGCTTCAAAATCGTCTTTTTAACCTCCGGACGATAAATGTAAGCAAATTTTGAAAATGACCCACACACATTTTAGATGCGGTTGCACATGTGATTAGATTTATACACTTTCTTCCACGTTCTGTGAATGCTGTTATGTCTTACAAAAGGGTTCAATGATTCTTCACGCCTACTCCCTTCATGTTACCAGGGTTCTAACATGAGAGTATATTAAAGCGACATCAATAGCAATTTTTGGATGTTATATTTTTATGGAAGAAAGGTGCGGGGCGGGGAGTGAATTGGAAAGAAACACTAAAAAAAAATTCCACATGCTCCCTTTGCCACGAAAGCGCATTGTGCAGGGCTTTGTTCATATAAAATTGCTTAGTGTCGCCCAAAATGTAGCGAAGCATCCGTGGCGCAATCGGCAAGCGTGTTCAGCTGTTAATCGAAATGTTGGCGATTCAAGCTCATTCTAGAGCGTGATCTGTATTCTAATGTTTCTTGAGAAAAAAAGACAAATCGTTGAACGGGCCAATGGGAACTATGTTTTTACTAAATAGGGGGGACACTGACTTATTGAGTTTTCGTTAAGATAGTATTTACGACTTAATTCTGTGTCACAGTTTTGGCAGCTGGCATATGTTCTTGTTCCATCCGGCTGAATTTTCATCCCCTAAGATGTCCAGTCCTGTCTTATTAGGATCTTGGCAAGTGATCTGCTTGGTGTTGATTCACAGATCTGATGTCTCAACTTCGTGGTTGTGTCCTTAAGTTTTGATTTTGCCACTGCATTTATGTTGTTGAGGGTGACAAGGAAAACTTTCCTTCATATTAATCAATTTAACTGTATTGATTGAAACTTCATTCGGATTGCTGTTTCAATATATGCTTATATTATTCAATTATATATTCAACTTCTGTTTACCCGTCCCGCGATTGTTATTTTTTTCTTAAACTTATTATCTTATTGAATTTTAATGAAACATTGAATCAGTTGGGTACTAGGAATTATTTTCCTCCGCAGGGATGACCAGTGCAACTTCCGAAAAACCGTCACTGGATATCCGGCTGTCCGGCTCTGCTCGACCTGGTGGGACTCGGAAGAGATCGTGTCCGGCATCGAAGAGTTGCTGATGGGCATGGCGTCGCAGATCGCAGAGAGGGAGGACAATGTCCTCTGCTCGGACGTCAGAGGTGAGCGTTGTGTACTTGAAAATTAATTTTACTTGTTTACTTATTTACTCACTGCATCTTTTTCTTATAGAAAAATTTAAAGTTCATGCTGAAGGAAAATTTCCTCGTACTGACGTAAAATTTGGGTTCAAATCGCAAATTTTATATGCTTTATTAGTTCAAGTTAGACTCTTTTTATCCCCCCCCCCGCAACAAGGGAAGGGTTATAAATTTACGTGTCTGTGTATCTGTCGGATCTGTGTATCTATTGTGGCACTCTAGAGTCTAAACGTATGTGCCGATTTTGAAAAAATAATTTTGTTTGAAAGGAGAGTTGATTGCGTGTGTTCTCAGCTGGATCACGTCTTCGGATGACATTAATCAACGAAGACATTAATTAAAAGCAACTTTAAAACTAAAGCATGTTGTTAAAATGTTCTGATCAAGATCTTACATACAAATTATTTTGTTCGAAACGTACTATTCTTTTAGAATTTATTAAAGAGATTACAGATGAACATATACGGATTTCCCCCACTTTATTTAGTTACTGTTTTTCACTTACAAAATTATTCAATTAGCTCAATATATTTCAAGACTTAGAGTTTTCAACAATACGTGTGCTTCACGCTTTAATGAATATCATCTTTGTTACTAAATATTAATGAGACGGTAAGTTGAAAATGAAAATGTATAAAGTTGATGTTGATGGTCAATGCCTTAACTATGTTCTGGTCCTTCAGTGCTTTGTAAAATATATTTCTATTGAAACATTGAAACCACTCTTAAGTCTCCGTTTTGAAGTTTTTCATTCGTTTAACAGTACATTTTTTCATCTTCGTTTTAGATAAGTTGTTTGGGCCCATGGACTTTTCGCGCAGAGACCTGGCTGCCCTCAACATCATGCGTGGGAGGGACAACGGACTCCCGGATTACAACACCGTCCGGAAATATTTCCAGCTTCCCGAAATCCGGAATTGGTCACACATCAATCCCGAGCTCTTCAAGCGGAATCCAGAAGTGAGAAAACGGTCATATCATTGATATCTTGTCATTAGTTTTAATAATTTCTAACTTAATGGATTTTAAGAATAAGCCCCTCTAAGCTGCTACTCAACAAATGAGAAAAAATACATACGTGGGTAATTCCACGGTAGCAGACGTACCAGTTTTTCACAAAACAGCTTACAAAGACTAAAAATATGTTAAATCTTTGTTTTTTTTCACGAACTTTGTAAGGAACACGGTCCTTACTGCCATAAAATGCAATTACATTTCGAAGACTTCCAGAAAGAATATTGAAATGATAGCATTTTCTCCGTAACGGACGTACCTCGTAAGATACGTCCGTTACGGAGCTAAGAAAAATATCATCATGTACCATTCATGTAAATACTGTTTCGGATATCTTCAAAATGTAATTGTAGTTTATCGAAGTAGAGTTCATGTTCTTCAAAAATTCATGCTACGAAATAAAATCCTAACATATTTGTGGATTCCTGTCTGTTTTGTGCTGCAATCTATGTTTTTTTTTCAAAACGGAATTGCCCACATATGAGTACACGGATATTGTGTTAGCAATAATTAATTACTTAATGAGAACAAAAATAGACATTCTAACTTGAAATCTTCAGCACATTTAAACTAAAGTGAGTCCAGTTTCGTTACTTTTCAGGACAATGCGAAAACAGTTGTCTGATGCATACAACAGATGCGACTCACTCTCCCTTAACGCTGCTAAATAATTGTGAAGAAATTTCTTTATTTAACAACAACGTTCTCAGGGGTCGATTCGAAATAAGAGACAACATACAGTAATAAATTGAAATCGCCATTTTTGAACATAACGATAGTTTGCCTCTGAGGTACAGATTTGATACTTAAGATTTGTCAATCTGATATCAAACTCGACAAGTGAACAGGTTGAATGCGATCTTTCGATCAAGGAGGATATTTAGCTCTGACATAGTGGAGCGTGTTCGATTCGATCGAACTTAATCTACCAGTTAACTCGGCCAGAAATCCCCCCCCCCCTCCTCCCCAACCAGAAGGTAATTTATCACTGGGCTATTTTGGCAGATAGAATTTTATCAAATCACTCACGATCGATTGCGCAAGAGATGAATATGCCCCTTAATCCAAGACGTTCAAGAATGAGAATGAGGCTAAACGATTAATGCAGTACTAAGAATCACACATTACCGCCCTCCATCCTATACCATTAATTTAAGAAACTACAGTGAAATTTTAAACCGGTCGAAATATATAAATAACAACAGATCCTTGAAAAGACAGAGCGTTTTCTTTCTGCCCTGTTTAGTTGCAATATTTCTGAAATGGTCCCTACCTGGAAACATCGTGCAGCATTGAAATTCATTTTTTAATTGCGAAGAAAAAGATGAATTCCGTGACTACATCGACCTTGACATTTCTTTTGAAGAGTAAATTTGACATGCAAGCTTGTTGCAACATTTCAAAACACGTTGTCGAAGCAAAATATATTGTTAGCTTTCACTTACCAGAAAGCATTAATCATAGTTGCAAAAAGAGCTCTGACGTTGAACTTCAAATTACTATGTTAAGAAAAACGGACGTTAGACACGAATATATCCGTTTTCAATGGGAACTAAATTGTTTTCATCAATGATGTTATTATCCTTATTGTTTTGCAAATATTTACATTACTTTCTTTTAAATTTTTTGTACTGTATCAATTCGACATAGTATCCTTCAACTTCAAGTGCTCCAAAAAGTTTTTTTTTTTTTTTTGCTACTTCGTTTAGCTATTGTGGGAGCCAGAGGCTCTGGGAATTAAAGAAAAGGGTGGATTTATTTCTACAGGTAAAAAATTTAGTGAAGATTTTGAGAAAGTATTAAAATTCGTTAATTAAAAGTTTTCCCGTTAGCTATAAAACGTTTTGAAGAGTTACAAACTGGTTTGATTTAAAAGTGAATGAGTGGCTAATTAGTTCTCGCATTAAGGAATAGTGAGTGAACATGAACACGCTAAATTGGAGTTATTGAAGAGTATGTTGAGGTTGCTAAAGAATACTTTATGCCACAAAGCTGTCATTAGAGTTTATAAAGAGACTGCCAAAGTGTGTACTGTGTACGATTTTAGCTCGAAATCTAAAGACTAATTTATCTCTTACGCCAGCATTCACAAGACTATTCGACTCTCGGTCAGACATCTGAGATCAGAAGTTGAATGTTTCTTGTCGGTCAAAGAAGGCTTCGACCAGTGGTTTCGCTGCCTGATAGAGGAATGAATTGTTTTTCCTAGTTTAGATGCTCTCGGATCATATCGTTAAAGCACAAGTCTAGTGAGATTTTCAGTCTCAAAATTCTGAACTGATTATGACTGTCCGCCAAATGTGGTGCCCCATGAAAGACAGAATGTTAATACCTGAAAAAGATCAAAGCTCAACATGCAGCCCCAATAGCAACAACACTGTAAAAAATAGGTGTTGTTTTTACAGTATAATACAGTTAATTTTATAGTGATACACTGTAAAATTGCTGCTTTACAGAAATAAATTACTATGCATTTTACAGTTTTAAACTGGAACCTCAGCTGCCAGTATTATACTGTTGTTTTTACAGTATAATACAGTTAATTTTGTGGTAATAAACTGTAAAATTGCTGCTTTAAAGTAATAAACTGTAAAATGTCTAGTTTTACAGTTTATTACCGTGCATTTTAGTTTTAAACTGGAACTTCTGCTGCCAATATTATACTGTAAAAACAACAGTTTATTTTTTGCAGTGAAACATATTTTTGTTTTAAATAACTGTATTGGCAGTCGTTTGCTTTAAGTTCTAATAATCCAACATAAAAAAACTGAAGCATTAGCAGAGTTTGCTTAAAGATAAGTGCAGTCATAAAGAATTTTCATGTTTCCGTCTTACATGTAGATTTTCAAGATCATGAGTGAACTATACGGTACCTTGGACGACGTGGATCTGTACATCGGTGGCATGCTGGAAACCGATGTGGAAGGGAGGCCGGGAGAACTCTTCAGGAAAATCATCCGGCAGCAGTTTCAGAGGATTCGAGATGCAGACCGATTCTGGTTCGAGAACACTCAGAATGGGTGAGATTATGAGAACGATGATTTCAAACTTATTTTGAGTATGGACAAAAATGATTTCAAAAAAGCATAGTTTTAAGAACTATTATTAGTAAAAAGTGTTTTCAGTATTTTGTTTTTTCTTTTTATTTACTAGTTACAATGAATAAGAAAGATCATATGTTTTAAATATTAAAAAAACGACCATTTAAGCTTCTTGAATGCTGTCTAAACTAAACATAATTAAGTCTAAAGCAGTGAGTAACAACCTCTAAGCAAGGGCTAAGGGGAGGAACATGCAATACACCGACAACGCGGTTATTTCCATCCATGGACTGCAGTCCATGGATGGAAATAACCATGAAAATAACCGAGTTGGCGGTGTATTGCATAATTTAAGTCTGTTTGTTGCAAAATTTGCTGGGCAGTCACTGCAGTTTCTGCTTACTGAACAACTTTATCAAATCACAAAAAAGTGAGGATTTTCTACTCTAACCACCCTGAATCACCCCAAATGCGAATGAAGTCATGAAGTATTCTTACACTATAGTTCGAAAATTTTTTAGAATTAACGATTAATATTCATTTTACTTTTTAAGAAGGAAAGAAAGAAAGGTTTTTTAGCAAAAGATAAAACCTACCGCGAACGGAGAATTACTGATTAACCTGATTTTTTCTAGAAAGATTCTAACATTGTGTAGAAAAGGAAAATTATATGCCTGGAAAAATTTATCACGAAAGGAAAACTGTGAAAAAAGTAACGCGTTGAAATTTCACTGTGTACGTAAGCGGAAATCTTCAGCAAATCATTTGACACTTCATCTAGTTCTGTGGTATGTTTTGCAACAATTGTTCCAGAAATGAAAGAAATTGAAATGGATAATAGTCCAAGAGCTAGCAACGTCGAAAAAACAAGAATTTTAATACGTCTGGCGCTTTAATACGTCTTTCCCTATGAAGCAGCATGCGAGGTGTCTTGGCAGCCAAAAGTGGTTGCGTTTTACACTGTATATCACACTTTTACTGGTGAAAGTAATGATTTTTAGGACGTCATTTAGGACGTCAAATCAATCATGAAAAAAAAAAGAAGTTTTTGATCTTACCATCCCTGATTTTAAGAAAATTTGGTGTGAAAGAGCATTTGACAAGATATGCAGTCTTGTCAATTTTTTGATTTCTACTTTGTATTAAAATTATACGAAATACAGAGCTACTTTTTAAAAATTGAAAGTTTTGCTTGGAAATGATTGTAACTTCTTTTCTAATTACAGTAGAAAAAATTGCAAAGGTAAAAAATAGAGCTTTCGGTTGATATACACAGTCCAGTCACATTAATGTGACCACCACGTACTTTCAACGTTGGCGTTAAATAACCAATCACAGAGGGCACGTGGTAGCATAATGCAGTTCAGGGTATGTAAAACGGTTGTGAGGGGTTCGGAAAACATTTCAATCGTTGCGCAAATGCAGAAACGAAGCGATTTAGCCGACGTCCCAAAGAGCATAATCATTGGCTTTCAAACCAATGTTGGAAGCATTTCCGAAACGGCTCAGTTTGTGAACTATTCGCGTACCATCCTGGTAAAAGTGTACCGTGCATGGAAAAATGGGACTGTAAAATATCTGCGACGTGGAAAATATGGTACACCACGGGCCATAGATGACAGAGGCGAACGACGACTGCGGATATGCGTTCGGACAAACAGCATGCTATTGTTGAGCAACTGACCATTCAGGTGAACCAAGGGCTACCAACAGTGTCTTTCAAACTACTGTTCAGCGAACGTTGTTGCATTTGAGCCTCCGAAACAGACGCATGGTTAGAGTACCAATGCTGACTGCTGTTCATCGACGATTAAGGCTCGAATTTGCACTCCAGTATCGCAGCTGGCCGTCCACTGATTAACAACAGGTAGCATTTTCTGATGAATCACGTTTTATACTCCATCGGATAGACGGATGTTGGCTTAGAAGGCGAGAAATGTCTGAAAGCAAACACCTCGAAACTATTGCCGGAAAGGTCCAAGCTAGAAACGGGAGCATCATGGTCTTTTTTCCTACACGCCCCACCACTTAGCATAAAGCCTTAGGTTCCATCATTCGGGGGTCCGCGTAGCGGGCCGACCGATGGCGGGAGACCGATGGAGCATTATGGTCTGAATGTTTTTCTATGGGTTCACTCATCATAGTGGAAGGCACGATGGATCAACATAAGTACGCATCTGCCCTTGCAGATCATGTCCACCCATATATGAATATTCTTTTTCCTCAGGATGATGGCATCTATCAGCAGGACAATGCGAAGTGCCATACAGCTGCCAATGAACATGCGTAGTTCCAAGGGTACCAGGATGAGTTTACCGTTCTTCCCTGGTCAGCAAACTCACCTAACTTAAGCCCAATGGAGAATCTGCGGGACCATCTCGATTGGATTGTTCGCGCCATGGATAAACCCGCGTAATCTAGCGCAGCTGGTCACCGCATTTTAGTCGGCATGGCTCAACATCCCATTGAACACCTTCAGGAACCTAATTGACTCTCTTCCTGCACGTCTCACAGCAGTCCGTTCTGAGAAAGGTGGCTATTTTGGCTTATGACAGGTGGTCACATTAATGTGACTGGACTGTGTATTACATGACTTTCCTACGACAGGGTTTAAGCTTCTGATTGCCACAAACTGGTTTAAAAATCACTATTTTTACCTGCAAAAATGTGATGCGTAGTAAAAAACGCAACCATTGTCGGCCGCCAGACACTCCGCATGCTGCTTAGAATATCATAGGGAAAGACGTATTAAATAGCCAGACGTCTTAAAATAATGTCTCGAAAACGTTGTTAGCTCCTAAACTATAATGAGAGCATCGTGAAGTAGCAAAAGTTAACGATTCACCTATAGGTCCAAATCCCATTCTTGAGAATACTCTTCTAAAACACTCATCAGTTATACTATCCCTAACCGAAATATTTTCACACAGCATTTTCGACGAGGATGAAATTGAAGCAATTCGGAAGATAAGACTTTGGGACATTTTAATCAACACTACAGACATAGATCCCAGTGCTATCCAAAGAAACGTCTTCACGTGGGAAGCTGGTAAGAATTCCTCTTTACTTTCCACGGCAATTACAAAATCAGAATTTACTTGTTCTTTGCTGATCCTCAATTCGATTTCTTTTCCAGGAGATCCATGTCCTCAGCCTCAACAACTCGTAAGTGCTATCTTAGAGCCCTGCGTGATGCTTAGTGGATATGACTACTTTCATGGGAATGAAGTTACTTACATCTACTCGTGCATAGTGCTGGCATTCATACCTATCAGTAAGTAGATTTTAATTTTTTCCATTTTGATTTTCTTTGCTTTTAAGCAATCATAATTGCTGATTTCTCTCTATTCGCAAATTAAATGTCGTTTGATCAAGTGCCCTTGTGATTGTCAGATAAATGAGGTACGTGATCCCTTCTAATTTTACCGAACACTTTCTAAAAGTATAACCTCACAGCCTTTGTTTGTATTTTGAACCTCATCGAAAAAACAACCCTACTTTTTGACCTAATTTTTTGTTAAATTCTATCAAGAACCTCTAGGGTTTAGTAAAAAGTAATCATATTCTAATTACTAGAGCATTTACGCCATATTTGAAATACTGTTAGGGCCCTGCTCCACATCAGCGTAAAACGTGACCGAAACCGGAGGCAGAAACCGAAAATCCGGGTACTTTCCATAGGAGCGCTATGTAATCCATTTTACGTTTCCGCTTGATTTTTCTGCTTTGCGTCAATGTGGAGCAGGGCCCTTAGGGCCCTGCTCCACATCAGAAGAAAACGCGAGCATAAAGCAGAAACGTAAAATGGATTAAATGGTATTTTTAAGGAAAGTACCCGGATTTTCGGTTTCTGCCTTCGGTTTCGGTCGCGTTTTCCGCTGATACATTAGAGCACAGAGAAAATTGCATTAATAACATCTTTTTCAGCATTCAACCATCAAAAATATAGCAGATAATAGCTCAAAAAGCTCTCGAACTTTAAATAAATTAATGCGTCCAAGGTTTTAAGAAAATACATCAATTTGTTCTGTACATGTTTGAAGAACTCAGATTCCATTTTATTATTTAAATTGAAATGTTTAGCTAATCTAAGAAGGTTAGGTTACGGTTATATCGCTAGACAAGATTAGCGATAAATAATGGAGTTGGTGGATATATATTTCGTTTTGATGGACTTAGAATGTTTTTTTTTAATTTATTTGGCGAGATGTGCATTCATTTTATTAAACTTTTAATAGTTTTTTGCGACTTAATCTACTGTATTCTCTGTGATTTTTACTATCATCTATACTGGAAAAGACTTTAAAGGGCAACTTCATACTGTTGCTTTTTAATACTTAAGTTAGTTTCCCTAAAATCAGTAAACAATATAACGTATCTATCTTATATTTCATGCTTTACCTTCAATACTCATGGGGTTTATCTTACTTTTAACAGTTTGTGCTGGCATGGGGTATGGAGTCATAAAGCTTCAAAACAGCCGTCGTCGAAAAATCAAACTCAGGCAAGAGATGATCATCGGAAAGCACTGTGAAAAATTAGGTAAGTCTTAAAACACAATTTTATATAAATTCGAAATTTATTAAAACTAAGAAAAATATAAGACCCTTCGTAATTATTGTTTCTTTGTTATATCTTTGAGTATTTGTGTAATTCTCAATAAATCCATTCACTTGGACTGTGAAGGTCTGCATTTTATTTATAGATTTGATGATTTTGCAGAATTTGCTTTGGAAATTAATAGGAGACAGAGCTGTTGTTTTGATGCGTTTGGCCTCTGTTGATCTAGACACTTAATCCGCTTTGAAATTACTTGATTCGACTGTTTTCATTTTGTTTTTAATCATGCCTAAAGAAGTCCATTAAATGTTAACTTAATTCGAAATAGACATAAATGAATACTTATATTGCAAATTTTATAGAACTGAGCATCAATCTTTCTTGCTTAACACGAACTAAAATGCATTTCTTTTGTCTTTCATTAGATGTAAAAGAATGGCTGCATAATAATCACAAACGATGTGTTAAGGTCAAAATCGGTCCAGATGATTCAATATCCACACTGAACAGAAAAGGGGAAGTATTGCGAAGAGTAGATTTCTCCTCTCAGAGCAGTGTGGTAGTCGAAGTCACTGAAGACCTCAACAGGAAGCCTATGGTCCTCGTCAGATCTCCGAGAGACCATGATTTGGTAAGTGCTCTTTATTTACTTAGAGGAGGGATTCCCAACATGTGAGTCGCGACCCCGAACTGACATTACCTCTCGTCGACCCTGGCAATAATACTAAGAGGAGAAAGAACTTCGCATTCTTCAGCACTGAAGCTCGCTGTCTGAATTTCGAGCAAGTATGATAAAACATTTCTCATAATAAAATGTCTTGTTCAATCGGAAAAGACTACTTCTATTGACACCCCGAACTATACAAATATACTTAAACTTAAATGGACTCAGGTCTTTGGTGTAGCACTTGAAAAATACATGTCAAAATGCTTTACAGAATTAACCTTAAGTTTGAGTGCAAAAAGAGAGTAGCTTTTGCCGTACGCAACTAGGCAACAAACGAACCACCAACTTCACTCTTCTTAGCACTAGATCTCAATGGCTACGCCACTGGTTTAGAGTTTCGATGCTGATAGTTACATCGATCATTAATCATGACTTCTTTATCAGACCTAGGTGGATAATAAGGCAGCTAAAATTGTTTCCTTCTTTTACTATTCGGCAGCTTTGAACTTTAACACCGAGTAATCCAGCGCATACGCGACTAGCCTCCACCTGCCATAGTTTGAGAGATTATAAAAATTGCCTCAACGCAGCGTCACGATTTGCGTGCCAAATCTAGAATGTTAAAAGAGTGAGCGGCACGGCTATTTTTTTTTTTTTAATTCCGTCGATTTGAATCACATTAATTCTAATAAAATTTGGTTCAGCAAGTGACAAAAGAGCACCAGCGTCAGATTTCTCCCAGGTTGCCCCCCCCCCCCCCCTAGTAAAAAAAGTGGCACTCCGGGAGTGGCGACAGAAGTGAAAACTGAAACAATTATATAGTTATACTAGCGGTACCCGCACGGCTTTGCCCGTGGTATAAAATTAAAAGTTCATTTGTAAAATAGTTGATATCGCAGAAAAAATGCTCTATTTTAGTTGTAATTCAACTATAATTCCTTCAAAGTATGATATAAAAATCTGGTATGGACCCCACGCTACTTATTTTTACGTGTAAATTTCTTAGTAGATGCCTTAAGTGCTAAAATAGTGCTTGGAGTGAGCAAGATAACAGTTCAAACATTTATATCCCTAGTTTGCCACGAAACAATGCAAAAAAAAAATGTTTTACAATGATTAATCCCCTAAATATCGCCGATTTTAACATCATTCAGTGGATTTTTCGCAAAATATCGCCAATAGCGCCAAATTGAGTCCAAATAAAAAAAAGAAAACAATTTTTTTCGCCAACTTGGTGATATGTCGCCAAAATGGCGGCAAATACTTGGCGACCAAAAGCTTGGCGATATAACGCCAAGTGGTCGTGCCAATTCATATCACTTTTGTCTGCATTGAAATGAACACTGATTTACTCCACAAAAGGGGTAAAACACCCCCTTGGAACATTCGAATGCAACCCCAAGGGCAGATGCACAAAAATAAGCCAAAAGAGAAAATAAGAACAATTTTGTTGCTCACAGAAACTAACAGAAATCGTACTAAAGTTTAAAAGAAGAAGAAAGTTTTCTTTCCTAGCTTAAAAAACAAAACAATACATTTTCCGAAATGAAACACTTTAAA
The DNA here is from genome assembly GCA_038373865.1 of Uloborus plumipes. NCBI lineage: Eukaryota > Metazoa > Arthropoda > Arachnida > Araneae > Uloboridae > Uloborus > Uloborus plumipes. The sequence continues at coordinate 4,352 of JAXGGA010002472.1, read as the reverse complement.
AAGAACAATGCAATATCGCAATTGATACGATATTGGGAAAAAGACAGGGATGCCAGAGAATTGAAACAGAAAAATACTACGCCTCCTCTAAAAAATACTACAAAATACTACTGTTTCCAAACGTTTCCAAAATCAATATTGCTAAAATGCGAAATCTATGCAAATGAAAAAAAAAAAAACGCCAAATCTTTTAATTAAGTCATTAAAGTATATTGGAAACAGGGTTGCCAGAAAAATACTACGCTCCTTATTTGGGCCGAAAAAATACAACCGTAGTATCAAAAATACTACGTCTGGCAACGCTGGAAAAAGAACGAAACAAAAATAAGTATGAACACGTAACCATGGTAACAACATGAAAAGTTGATTTCCGTTGATAAAATAATTCATTTCATCTCTCTTTTCAAACAAATTTTATCCTCGAGCTATTACATTTAGAATCGTTTGGCTTGCTTTACTGAAGGTAAGCCTTGAATTCCGGGATTCTTAAAACAATTGTTACAGCTCTCCTGATGATCGTAGAAACTTCGAAAAAATGTCATTTTGTGCAGAAAATTCCAAGCTTTCGAATGACATAAGACTTGAAAATGTGTGTGAAATATTTCTTCCCTATTTTATCGAATTTCCGCTAAGAATTCGAATAGAAAAAGAACGAAATGGAATTTTCGAAAAATCGCTTCGAGGTGCAAAACTACATGCTACAAACTAATTTTGTGCCAAGTGGCATGAAAATCGACCGAACGGTTTTGGCGCTACGCGCGTAACAGACAGACAGACAGAAAGAAAGAAAGAAAGAAAGAAAGAAAAACCCACCTTCAGCTTTATTATTAGTAGAGATTATTAAAGTATTTCAACCCAAACTCAGCTGTCGTGTAAACGAGGCCAATATATATGGATACTTATATGCAGACCTCACAGTAACGGCAACAAAAATCGTAAGTTAAGTAAGATTTTGCCAATCTCAAAAAATGACAACATGCATATATATCATTGTACGTATATAGAACAATATGTGTACATACGTACATACAGCGGTCTCGGTAACGGTAACGGTAGCAGTGACGCGAGATCAATTGTTTTTCCCTCCTCAAAAATGCCCAAAGCACAAGAAATTTTCACTTTAAAAATCATAAATTTTGAAAATAAAGATCAATTGATAAAATTATAAGTCTGTAACTAATATTATTTTTATTATTACTATTACCAATATTACTAGTTTTTTCTCCTTCTTTTACTATTTAAGAAGTCTTACGTTTAAACCTGTGGTCTTAGTGGTCAGAGAAATCTGACTGTGGGTGGGGATGGGGCGGTTCCAGGTTCGAGTCATGGCTCATCTACTTTCTCTCTTCGGTCCTTGTCCTATCTTTGTGTGAATGCGTTGTTATGCTATGAATGGTTGCTTATTCTATAGTCTGGTACTCATGGCATGAGTGTGTTGTGGAAGTCGGACTTCACACCAAGTCACGGTACAGTTGGAAAAGTAAAGCAGCGCACTCAAATCGTCAGCTTAGCTGGCACAAAACAACAACAACAAGTCTCACGTTTCTCAGCTTTGCAGTACTTTTAACCAGGGCTGTAAGTTTGCCCACCCCTATAATATAACCCTAGCTCTCTCTAATTGAATCGTTTATTTCGAAAAGGTAACATCTCTATTTTGATCTCCTCTGTCTCTTTAGAAAATTAAACAGCGCACGGTTATATTTTTGAATGTCATAATCAATGAAAAAATGCCTTTAGTTAAGTACACAATTACTGCAATAATTTACCAAATAACCATTGATTATGACATTCAAAAATATAACCGTGCGCTGTTTTATTTTCTAAAGAGATAGAGGAGAACAAAATAGAGATGTTACCTTTTCGAAATAAACGATTCAATTAAATTCTAGCTTTATCTGAGTACCTGACTTTTGTTTCAATACGCTGAACTTGCTATTTGTTGCACATTTTCTTTGCTACCGTAAAGTCGGGTTACTTGGACCCTAGGGGGTTACTTGAGCCCATTACAGTAAAATGATAAAATCTAGGTTTGGTACTTATTAGTTGAAGACTTGCACGTAGTTCCTCGTTTCTCCTCTAGGTAGAAGCACTCTGCAGTCTCTAATGCTAGTACCAAACCCAGATTTTATCATTTTACTGTGGGCTCAAGTAACCTCCTTGTGGGTCCAAGTAACCCGACTTTACGGTATTTATCCACCTGTAAACTAGCCTGAAAAAGACCTTTTGCCTGATAAAGAGTTTGTAGAGTGTAGCTCTGATACGTTAAGCCTTGACCTTGGCGATGTTTACTGCTTTTTAGGGCATCCAGTAAAAAAGGGAAGTTCTTGGCCCCGATTTGACGGAATACTTTCGCAAAACTGCTGCAAAAAAACCCAACTCAACTCGGCGGCGATTCCTCCTCCCAATTATACCAAAAAGAAATAAACATTGTCAAGGTCAAGGCTGAACTTATCAGAGCCTTAAAGTATGTGTCTGTGTGTGCGTTCTATCTTTTTGTGAAAAAACATATCTCTTTTTCTTCCGCAGGTTCTGCAGTTCAGCAGCGAACCATCCCGCAAGAAATTCTTGAGCAAGTTTGAATCATTTCTCACGGGCCACAAGAAAAATTTGGACATCCTGCCTACGTACCGTGACGTCATGCTAGCCAACGCAGAAACGAAAGAGAAACGACAGAAACGACTCGAGCATTTCTTCCGTGAGGCTTACGCTCTGGTATGAAACACGATCCCCTTAATACCCGCATTATTTGCAAAAAGATCTTATGATAATTGAATGTTTCTTAATTATTGAAACCGCTCTCACAATGACCTGAATTCGTTCTCCACTTTTAACTACCAACACGAGGATGAATTGGCAATAGTTGCGAAAATTTAAATTTCCCCTTGCACATATGTAACTTTGGGCCAAGGGCACATTTAACCCCTTAACGATCGGTTAATTTCTAAGAAACGGTCATAAAAGTGCCTATTTTTTACTCGTGAAAATTATATGAAAATGTATGGACGAACAACATATACAGTCATTTTTACTTTCTTCTATATCTAATATATAGAAGAAAGTATTGGTTTCGTGAAAATTTTCGAATGTCGAATTTTGACGGATTTGCACGTTTTGAGGTGCGCTGAGTCCATTTCTACCATTTTTGGAAAATGTCTGTCTGTCTGTGTGTCTGTGTGTGTGTCTGTATGTGTGTGACCAGTTTTTGTGGCCGCGCTAGAGCAAAAACTACTGAATGAAATCGAACAAAAATTTTTGCACATATGTACCACCATGTGAACTGGTGCACCTGACTTATAGCGAATTCCTCCAAGGGGGGTGGAGCAATCGCACGTGTTCTGCGCGGGGGTGATTGCTATATCTCAGGAAGTAACCGGCGGAATCAAACGAAAATTGGTCCATAGGTAGACCCTACTGAGTACGGGTGCTGATTTAGGCAGGGATTCAAGTGAAACACGGACGATCGCAACTCACCAATGCAATCGCAAATTCCAAAATTTGGATTCAAGTGAAACGAATTCACTTGAATTCGACTTACAGTAGCGGTTGCAATATGCAAACGCCTCGAAGCGATTGCAATGGTGTTTCACTTGAATTCGGCCCTTAATTTGTTTGTCAATATCTCCAAGGGGGGTGGAGCAATCGCACGTGTTCTGCGCGGGGTAGATTGCTATATCTCAGGAAGTAACCGGCGGAATCAAACGAAAATTGGTCCATAGGTAGACCCTACTGAGTACAGGTGCTGATTCAATTTGTTTGTCAATATCTCGAAGGGGGGTGGAGCAATCGCACGTGTTCTGCGCGGGGGTGACTGCTATATCTCAGGAAGTAACCGGCGGAATCAAACGAAAATTGGTCCATAGGTAGACCCTATCGAGTACAGGTGCTGATTCAATTTGTGTGTCAATATCTCAAAGGGGGGTGGAGCAATCAAAAGTGCTTATTTTGTCATTGCACCTACTGTATCTCGGGAAATATTGCTGCGATTTGAATGAAATTTGGAATAACACTAACCCAATATGGAAGCAAGCATCGGTTAAATTTTGGCGCCAATCGCCCCAGGGGGAGGGTGGGGTGATCTTTGCGCTTAGTCAACAATGCGAAAAATTAATTCATTAAAAAGTCGCTTTCACGCTATTTAATTATCAAAACAGCTGAAAACTTTCAATGATTTGAAATTTTTAACTGTTGCCAATTTCTTTTTACTAACAAATAAAATGTTTGCAATTTATCTAAACAAGGCTTTTGCAATGATTTCCAATTTCGCTCATTGATTCTGCATTTGCAGGGTTATTACGATAATTGGGAAATTGGAGCTGTCTCCAATTACTCGGGCGAGTACGTATTTTATTTTG
>JAXGGA010002471.1:0-121601 GCA_038373865.1 Uloborus plumipes | reverse complement strand
TGCGAGGGGGGGGGGAATGAACGACCATTAAAGTGACACAAATTTTTAAAAAATAAAGGTTGGATCTCCAATTATCTTGCTTCGTAATTTGAACCCGCCCCGGCTGTGCAACGGTACGCGATTAGTCATTCAAAAATTAATGAAAAACGTGATCGAAGCCAGGATTTTAAATGGCAAGTTCAGAGGTGAAAATATACTCATACCACGGATTCCTATTATACCTACAGATGTGTCAATTCAATTCAAACGTATTCAGTTTCCGATTAGATTGGTATTTGCAATGACTATCAACAAATCCCAAGGCCAAACGATGTCTGTTTGTGGCTTAGATTTGAGAACACCATGTTTTTCACACGGACAATTATACGTGGCATGCTCTCGAGTGGGTAAACCATCCAGTTTGTTTGTGTTAGCTAAAGATGGACTAACAAAAAATATTGTTCACGCTATAGCATTAAGAGATTGATATTGTTTAATAGTGTTACTGCAGTAATTGTTTAATTAATGATATATAATTTTAAGGAATAAGTTATAATAACTTAAAAATAATGTTTGCCTTTTGTTATTTTATATTCCCTCATCGTTCACAGCGCTCCATGCGTATTTCAGGCATATACCACATTCTTACATGCATACAATATACACATTCTACCATACATACATACATACATACTTACAATAAGTAAGCTATTTTTTGTCTACACTAGAAATTACTAGGAAATTATTTATATGGCAAAACAACGTTTGCCGGGTCAACTATATATATATATATATATATATATATATATATATATATATATATATATATATATATATATATATATATATACAGGGTGTCCACTCCAATCGTGGACCAATAGCTAATTTCTAAACCGTTAGAGATAAGCATAGAGTTTATTTAGGAAAAAATCTCCAAATTATGAAAGGAATTTTGGGTCTATTCAATGTTTTTCAAAAAATCAAATTTTGAAAGAGTTACGAAATTTAAATTTTTATACAGCCCCCAGTCCTATCAATCATATTTAGTAAAACATTCTTGACACTGTAACGTTTAAAACTAAAAAAAAATCACTCTTCTACCACAAAAATTGACCGAGTTATGAGGTTTTGAAAAATCAAGATTTTGAAGGATTTCGCATACGGTCCCTTAAGCGATCGCTCGATGACGTCATGAAATAATGCAAAATCTTGATTTTTCAAAACGTCATAACTCGGTCAATTTTTGTGGTAGAGGAGTGATTTTTTTTTAGTTTTAAACGTTACAGTGTCAAGAATGTTTTACTAAATATGATTGATAGGACTGAGGGGCTGTATAAAAATTTAAATTTCGTAACTCTTTCAAAATTTGATTTTTTGAAAAACATTGAATAGACCCAAAATTCCTTTCATAATTTGGAGATTTTTTCCTAAATCAACTATATGCTTATCTCTAACGGTTTAGAAATTAGCTATTGGTCCACGATTGGAGTGGACACCCTGTATATATCTTTACTAATATATAAAGCTGTAGAGTTTGTTTGTTTGTTTGTTTGTTTGAACGCGCTAATCTCAGGAACTACTGGTTCGATTTGAAAAATTCTTTTTGTGTTGAATAGTCCATTTATCCAGAAAGACTTTAGGCTATAGTTTGAAAAGATTCGATTAGTGATTCGTTTTTTATTCGAATTCAAGGCAATTTTCTCATAAATCGCCGAATACTGGGGTTAAAAATTACTTGCACATATTAATGTTATATATCGTTGGAAGCAGAAAAATTTTGTTCGTCCTATGCAATTTGTTCTGATTCTCTAACTTAAACACAGCACGAGTTATTCAATTTTTAAACTTGCCTTTTGCAAGGCTTCACCCGATTTCTTGCAATACTTGGTTCATTAAAACCATCAATAAAAAATAAACTAATTATTCCACAGTTTTGATTTTTACGCCATTGGATAGAGCGATATTTTTAACCCCAGAATTGATTCGACTTGCAGTCGAAGAATCAAGCTTTTATCTCCACTAGAAAAAAAGTTACAAGCGTTTGAACTTTGAGTTCGAAAACCTCTTTCCTGATCAAACTATTAACGTTTTATTGCGTTGCTACGGCGACATCTTTTAAATTCATTGTTGGTGCCCTTTTCTTCATTTCGTTTCTTAAAAGCATTTCATTTCACGGCGTTTCAACAAGGCAAATAATGCGATCGTCCGTGTTTCACTTGAATTCCTGCATACGTAATGGCCTATATTTTTTTTCTGGTACCATTTTGAAAATGTGTTTCAAATTAAATTGTAATTCATGTTTTTAGCAGGGATTTTATTTGGCTGCGATCTAAATATTAAAACAACTTTTTTGTTTGGAATTTTGCAATTAATGTTACAGGAAGAGAGCGGTTTGGAAATTGAATTCGAGAGCGGTAGGGAATTGTATTTGTTTATTAGGGAGAGTGTTAAATATGTGCTACTTGACATTGGTTTTATTCCTGAGGAAGCATGTGCAAATAATGCGATTGACTTTTTTATGCGGGAAAGTTTTTTAGCGAGCCGCTTTAGCGGGGAGTAGTTTTTTGAAACCGGTTTCGCTAAAACTTTCCTCCCTCCTTTAAATGCGAGCCACCTTGGCGGCGAGTAATTTGTTTTAAGTTTCCTTACTACTTTAAAGGCGAGCCGCCTTGGCGGCGAGTAGTTTGCTGAAACTTTCCTCGCTACTTTAAAGGCGGGCTGCCTTGGCGGTTATACATCATTATATACCGCCTTGACGGCGAGTAGTTTATTTAAATTTTCATCACTACTTTAAAGCCCGTGCAACGCCGGGCCCCACAGCTAGTATATATATATATATATATATATATATATATATATATATATACTACCAGTACCCACACGGCGATGCCCGTGCAAAAAATGTAAAGAAAGTCAACTGAATAAATTTAAATTCACTCCACCCTCTTAAGTAAAATTATTATACTCTTTAATTCAAATGTGCACCACGACCTTTTAAAATATATTGATGACACTTTTAATGCCATTTCAGTTTGTAGTGTTCAATGCGAGGATTATTTTAGTTTTAAAGACTTTTTTCTTCTTTTCGTGTGTGTGTGACGAACTTATTTATTTTTAGCGAAAATTTTATGTTTCAATGGAACTTTTAACACAACTGTAGAGCAAAGATTTTCGAAAACTTTCAACGACCACAGCAATATTGCCCTTGAAATTTAATATAACTAGGTGACCCGTGCGGAATTCCGCAAAAAAAAAAAACTCTAAACTTAAAATTTAATACGACAATTTTTATTGGCTTCATTTGCACAACATCGCCATCTACTGCCGTCGCTCTGACAACTTTTCAAAATGATCAAAGACACGTTCACTTTTACAACTACTACAAAAGTGATACCCTATATTAAAATCAAATACCCAAGGCTACTACTAAACTAAATACTAACGTTATCGCACAACTACCATAGTATTTTGAAACAATAAAAGTTACAATTAAGGTTTACCGAGCTAAGCCTTGGCTTGAAATGTCGCATTTAAAATTGATTTGAACAACAATGTAACGATTTTAACAGTTGAGCAAAAAATTTAACTTTTTCAAACTTCAATCGCTTATAAGTCGCTTAAACGTGGATTTTCGAGATTCTCGTTACGCGGCGCTAGCGGAGAAACGTTCTAAAGAACGCATTTTTTTTTAATCTTTCGAATGAAATCAAAATGGAGACGATACGACAATTATTTCGCTAGATAGAGTCAATTTTGTGCCCAAAAATTGAAGTTCGAATAAAAAACGAACCGACACTTTTTAGAGGGTGGGTCTAATTTTCGTCAATAGCCCGCGGGATAAGCTTCAAAATCATAAATTTTCTGGCAATTCGATAAAGAAATGAGCGAGTTTCGACCGGGTATAGGATTCGGCTTAGAGAAATAATATATGGAGATTCGCTGATTTAACCGTAATTTCAATGTAAAATTGGTCGCCAAATCTAAATTTATTAACATAGGGAACCGATTGTATCAGGTAGATCAGCCACAACCATTCTTCCATGATTTTAATGTGAGCATTAAAAGGAAAGAAATATAACGTCTTTCGTACCATCTCTTTGAAGTGATTACAATCTAACAGTAACCCTCAAATAATCAAGATTTCTTTGGCCGGGAAGTTTGGAAAATTTCCCGATTGTTGCCAAAATTTACGACGCCAAATACGAAAAGTAACTGAATTGCGGTGTTACAGAAAATGTCAAAATGGAACTATTATTATTAAAAATTTAGTGATGGCGGTATTAAATACATGTTTTAAACATGCAATAAAATACTTTTTAGACTGCAAACAACTACTGTTCCTTCCCAGACAGTTTTCTTTCTCTTTGATTTGGAGAAAGTAGTGTTTCACTGGCTGGGAGGTTTGGTAAATTTCCTGATTGTCGCCAAACTTTACGACGCCAAATGCGAAGAGGAACTGAATAGCCATCCCTAAATTTTTAACAATAATTCCATTGTGACATTTTCGGCAACACCGAATTTTGAGGAAGTCAACTTAATAAATTTAAATTCACTTTAACCTCCTCTGAAGAAAAATTATTATATCCTTTAGTTCAAATGCGCTTCACAACCTTTTAAATTCCACTTAAAGTCATGTTAAAGTTTAAATCAATTCGCCAAATAAATATAAGAGACAGAAAGTTAAGTAAGTAACAGGAGATATTAATTAATCAAATTGAATAAATTTTCAAGGCTTAAATCTATACGCAAACTTTAAACCACAAAGTAACTTCAGGGACAAAAGAGCAGCTGATCAGGAAAATGGCTCTAGTGTTTCAGTTCTGCGTACAGAGTTGGGCCTTGAAAACTGATTAAATTTGATTAATTAATATCTCCTGTCCTAATTAATGGACAGAAACGTGCTAAAACTTTTCTTTTTCAGAAAAAAAAACCCTTTCCAACGATATATAATGTTTTGGGGTGTGGGAAGGTTTTCCCCCCTCAATTATGGCGGATACACCAAAAATGAGACTAATTAATTAATTTAAAAATAACTAATTCGAAATTAAAAATTTGGCCTTTGAGGTGCACGAGGGCGGGGTACGTTCGAATTTTTGAGCCAAGTTTCAGGTCTGTAGGTGCTGTGAGGACTTCTGGCCAGCGGTTACTAACGTACAAACAAACGAACACCGTCATCTTTATATATATAGAAGACTAGCAGTACTCGCACGGCGATGCCCGTGCATTTAAATGAGGAGGAAGTCCATGGAATAAATTTAAATTCACTCCAACCCTCTGAAGTACACTTTTTTTTGTTGAAGCGGTATAGTAATTGGGCCACTTTAGCGACATCGTATTTGTATGCTTAAACAAAAAATAAATGAAATATTTCTGCATCAATAAAAAATACTTCATATGATAGTATATTAATGCATTTTAATACTCATACCGTCTGAAAACACTTTTTCAAACATATTATCAGAAAAAAGCCAACGCAAAAATGTCAAATTAATAGTAATTGGCCACCTCATCATAGTTTTTGGCTATGAATCCAGTTATTGGCCATGTAAACATTCAATGTTATGCTGGATTATTCACATAGTATATATGAAAATATTATACCTTTACAGGAATATAGTATACCATTATATGAAGGTATTATACCGTTAATTTCTTGTTCATTGTTTTCAATAGCTGCTCTATAACTCTCAGAAATTATAAAGAATGTTTTTACTTCCTTTTACGTAGTAAAGGAAGTATTGTGATCACGAAAAAAATTTCACTCAAATTTCGGTCTAAATTTTGACTTTGCTCACCCCTGAATGAATGTCGCGTAGTTTTTTCGACCTGTCAGCACGTGCATATGTACCTAACAACATACAAACAGCCGAAAAATCAATTTCGACCAACCCCGAGTAAATTACGGCGAGTTTTCTCGTGACGTCTGTATGTACGTATGTGCGGATGTATGTGCAGTAGGGTGTATCGAAGAAAACTTTTTTTCGAAATTCAATTTACTAAGTTGATAAAAAGTTGCCCCTACCTACCCACATATTCCTCAAAAAATTTCAGTCTAATCAGAAATTGTTTAGGTGTTCCGCACGAGGCCTGAAGTTTATGAATTTCTTCAAAAACTTGATTTTTTTCTATTTTTTTTTTAATATTAAGAATAAATGTTAAAAATAATTCAAGTTGAAAAATGTACACCGCAAAGTCGGAGGACAAAATTGGGTTTAAAAAAAAGTATATTAAACAACATTTAAATCTCCCACATTTATTCTGAACTTACGTAATTTTCGCCAAAACTAGCATTTTACAAGGCCATGCGGCTTGGTTAAAAACTTGTTTATGAATGTGGAATCTAACTGAATTAACACTTGAAACTGGGATTCATTTGTGATTTATGTGAAGTAAAAAGTAAAATAATATAAACAGAATCTAAGCCCCTCGCCACACAGTGCCCGCGTTCTATCGGGGCCCCCGTGATGGTAAACGAAATACAGCTCCACTAGCGTAGCTGCTTTAGGATGGCAGAATAACATATCTTTGGTTAAGGAAACAGACTCTAAATTTTTCGGACATGGTGCTCCAGTAAATGGCCCAGGAAAAGAAATTGTAGCTTCAGTTTCACGATTTATGAAAAAAAAAAGTTTTATTGATAAAGAACATAAAAGCTATCGGTTGTGATGGCACATCAGTTAACACGGGAAAATCAAATGATGCTATTAGACTTCCAGAAAAGTCTTTAGAACCCTCACTACAAGCCGTGGTATGTTTTCTTCATTTAATGAATTAACACTTAGCGGTTAGAGAGTTAGCGGTGGCTCTTGATAGGCCGACTACTGCACAAAATTCTTTTAGTTGACCTATTGGAGAATTCTAACAATATTGCTAAGATCTACCAGTCATGAACTTTAAGAAAATAGAACGCATTTTACCAGAAGTTGATGTCAACCCAGGTAGCACAAATAACTTTTAAACGTTTTATAAACGTTTTTAAGCGGTTGTTACAACGTTAATAACTATTTTACAACCTTTAAAAAACGAAGTGTGCTACTTGGGAAAGAATTGATTCAAAAATACTTATGGGATGTGTCAAAAGCTGTAATGTCTGGCAAATGTTCTCAAAATGTAGCAGAAAGGAACCCTGCAAGCTTTTTTCCCAGGCAAGATGAGTTCTTTACAATGTGGAATGGATAACATTTTGGAGATTTGAATCCAAATTCTTGTTGCAATCTATGGTCTTAAAAAATGCTTAAATGCATGAATAATTTTATGCTGAGATTCGATTGTGAAAAAACAGAGAGCATAAACCTTTATTATAAATTATGCTAGTTTATTTAACTCTGAACTTGGATCACTACCTGCGATGTATAGCCTCAAAACTTTGCCATCGTGAGCCATCTTACATGGGAAAAGTTTGCAGGGTTCCTTTCTGCTAAATTTTAAGAACATTTGCCAGACATTACAGCTTTTGACACATCCCATAAGTATTTTTGACTCAATTCTTTGACGTCAACTTCTGGTAAAACGCGTTTTATTTTCTTAAAGTTCATGACTGGTAGATCTTACCAATATTGTTAGAATTCTCCAATAGTTCAACTAAAAGAATTTTGTCCAGTAGTCGGTTTATCAAGAGCCCCCGTTAGCTTTCTAAGTGGTAATTCATTAAATGAAGAAAACATACCATAGCTTGTAGTGAGGGTTCTAAAGACTTTTCTGGAAGTCTAATAGCATCATTTGATTTTCCAGTGTTAACTGATGTGCCATCACAACCGATAGTTTTTATGTTCTTTATCAATAAAACTTTTATTTTCTATAAATCGTGAAACTAAAGCTACAATTTCTTTTCTTGGGCCATTTACTAGAGAACCATGTCCGAAATATTTAGAGTCTGTTTCCTCAACCAAAGATAGATGTTCTTCTGCCATCCTAAAGCAGCTACGCTAGCGGAATTGTACTTCGTTTACCATCACGGGGCCCCGATAGAAACGCGGGCACTGTGTGACGAGGGGCTTAGATTCCGTTTATAGTTTATATTATTTTACTTTTTACTCCACATTAATCACAGATGAGTCCCAGTTTCAAGTGTTATTTCAGTTAGATTCCACATTCATAAACAAGTTTCTAACCAAGCCGCATAGACTTGTAAAATGCTGGTTTTGGTGAAAATTACGTAAGTTCAGAATAAACGTGGGAGATTTAAATGTTGTTTAATATACTCTTTTTCAAACCCAATTTTGTCCTCCGACTTTGCGGTACACATTTTTCAACTTGAATTATTTTTAACATTTATTCTTAATATTTAAAAAAAAATTTTAAAAATCATATTTTTGAAGAAATTCACAAACTTCAGGCCTCGTGCGGAACACCTAAACAATTTCTGATTAGACTGAAATTTTTTGTGGAATATGTGGGTAGGTAGGGGCAACTTTTTATCAACTTAGTAAATTGAATTTCGAAAAAAAGTTTTTTTCGATACACCCTAATGTACGTGTGTGCATATGTATGTATGTGGGTCGCATAACTTAAAAACTATATGCCGTAGAAGCTTCTAGCTTAGTATGTAGGCTCTGAGGGCGGTCTAGTTGTGCACCTCCCCTTGTGGTTGCATTCGAATGTTTCCAAGGGGTGTTTTACCCCTTTTTTGGGGTAAATCAGTGTTAATTTCAATGCAGACTCAAGTGATATGAATTGGCGTGACCACTTGGCGATATGTCGCCAAGCTTTTGATCGCCAAGTGTTTGACGCCAACTTGGCGACATATCGCCATTTATACATATATATATATATATATATATATAATATATATTATATATATATATATATAGATCTTGGTTTACAAATGTTGACCTTTTATGTTTCGAACTTCAACTGCAAAACGTATCCTGAAAATAGCATTACACCTCTCTGCTGCTAGCATCAAAGCTAGTCTAAACTCTAAAATTTCATTTTTTAAACTTCAATATTGAAAATTAGCCAGTGGTGTATCCCTCAAGTGATCACCCCTCCCTTGTATCCGCCCCTATTCAGGGGGCGGGGGGCATTTCATTTTCACCAATAATACGCATTCTCATTGAAGTTTCTTTCTTCGGAGGAGGAAAATGATCGTTTTGTACTATTTTTTAAGAATATTTAGGGGGAATTCTTTTTAATTCGGGAGAGAGTGTTTTGAGGGAAACATGTTGCTATTCTGACAGGATTTTGTATTGCTTCAAATAATTTGATTGGATCTCAGGTTAAATTCTGTGTGCACATTTTAGTTACCGAAAAGGATTCTTTTTATTTTGATGTAGGAAGGTACTTTACTCTAGCAACTCAAGATGCTTTTATTTTAAACTTATAACATGGCACAGTCGCAGTCGTGCGCGTAAATCAAATATAAATTTTACATACAATACTGCCCTACAGACACAAAATTAAAACAATAATTTATTTCTAAAATAAAAATTGTAAAAAAAAGGTGATGATGAAATTAATAGTGATAAAAATGATCATTAATTTGCAAAGCCGATTCATCGGTAATCACCCAATTTGCTTATCGGTACATCCGTAATGCAAACACAATGCAATTTCATTGGAAAACAACAAAAAATACGCCCCCACACCCGCCTACTAAATGACGGGGATGGACGTAGAATACCAGCTTGGTTTTGTATCATCCTTTGTTAATCACGACTAGTGACATTTCTCTCTTTGGAAGCATCAGTTGACGGCCACCTTTTCTAGTGGTCGGAGAATTTTGACACGGGACAACATTCTGGGCTCGAATCCCGTCTTGGGCATGGACGTACTTTCTCTCCCTCCTGTCATTGTAATTTCTGTGTGAGAAAGTGTGTTACAAATGTATACCTACCCAATAAAACGGGTCCTAATGGCATGTGTGTTGAGCTAAAACGGTCTTCCACCTTAATGGTGCAAGTAAAAACGGCAGCCGTAACTATCCTACTTTAAATCGAGTAGATTCCATTTACTCGGGCTCGGATCCTGAGTGGTATTTGAAACAGCAACAAATCAATTAGTTGTGCCTGTATTTTCCGCTAAGCTACCAGTTGCATTCATGATTTATTGTTCAAATATACCTAAAACAAATACGAAATTTCGCAAGATGCAGGGGCGTGATTGCCAATTCCAGCTGGTCTCTTTTCTGAAGTGTAGAAGAGAGATGATGAAAGAAAAGGATATACTCCAGGCTAAGAAGGCCATATAATTAAAATTTTTATATATATGAGATTTTTTGGTGGTTTCTACATGAATTTGGCCTGCTGATTCCGTATCCATTGAGTGCCAGACGCTAAACCTTGAGCATTTTTGTCAAAATGGCGAAACCCAGTATGGCTGCTGTAAAAGGTATGAAGCCAATTTTTGGAAACGTGCGTGCAATGAAACATTTTACACACTTAAAAATGATTGTACTCTTTAGTCAAAATGTAATTCTATTGAAAATTAATATTTATGAAAAGTATACGAATAAAAAATTTATCAAAATGGTAAAATTCAAGATGTCAGCCTAAAACGTTGTAAGGTTTTATTTTTAGGTATAAATCATTTTTTAACCGTAATTTACATGAAAATAGAATGTTTCAACAAGATAATGTTTAAAATGATATGCAGGGAGCATAAAAATGTAATTTAGCCTAAAAATTACACTGTAAAAATATTTAGAAGCATTCCATTTTACGTAGTAAAGGAAGTATTGTGATCACGAAAAAAATTTCGCTCAAATTTCGGTCTAAATTTTGACTTTGCTCACCCCTGAATGAATGTCGCGTAGTTTTTTCGACCTGTCAGCACGTGCATATGTACCTAACAACATACAAACAGCCGAAAAATCAATTTCGACCACCCCCGAGTAAATTACGGCGAGTTTTCTCGTGACGTCTGTATGTACGTATGTGCGGATGTATGTGCGAGTGTATGTGCGGATGTATGTGCGGATGTATGTGCGCATGTGGCTCGCATAACTCAAGAACTATATGCCGTAGACACTTCTAGCTTGGTATGTAGGCTCTGAGGGGGGTCTAGTTGTGCACCTCCCCTTGTGATGGCATTCGAATGTTCCCAAAGGGGTCTTTTACCCCTTTTTTGGGGTAAATCAATGTTAATTTCAATACATCAGACTCAAGTGATATGAATTGGCGCCACCACTTGGCGACATGTCGCCAAGCTTTTGGTCGCCAAGTGTTTGACGCCAACTTGGCGACATATCGCCATTTATACATATATATATATATATATATATATATATATATATATATATATATATATA
The DNA here is from genome assembly GCA_038373865.1 of Uloborus plumipes. NCBI lineage: Eukaryota > Metazoa > Arthropoda > Arachnida > Araneae > Uloboridae > Uloborus > Uloborus plumipes. Next base: position 110,374 of record JAXGGA010002471.1, on the reverse strand, counting down.
TATATATATATATATATATATATATATATATATATATATATATATATATATATATATATATATAGATCTTGGTTTACAAATGTTGACCTTTTATGTTTCGAACTTCAACTGCAAAACGTATCCTGAAAATAGCATTACACCTCTCTGCTGCTAGCATCAAAGCTAGTCTAAACTCTAAAATTTCATTTTTTAAACTTCAATATTGAAAATTAGCCAGTGGTGTATCCCTCAAGTGATCACCCCTCCCTTGTATCCGCCCCTATTCAGGGGCGGGGGGCATTTCATTTTCACCAATAATACGCATTCTCATTGAAGTTTCTTTCTTCGGAGGAGGAAAATGATCGTTTTGTACTATTTTTTAAGAATATTTAGGGGGAATTCTTTTTAATTCGGGAGAGAGTGTTTTGAGGGAAACATGTTGCTATTCTGACAGGATTTTGTATTGCTTCAAATAATTTGATTGGATCTCAGGTTAAATTCTGTGTGCACATTTTAGTTACCGAAAAGGATTCTTTTTATTTTGATGTAGGAAGGTACTTTACTCTAGCAACTCAAGATGCTTTTATTTTAAACTTATAACATGGCACAGTCGCAGTCGTGCGCGTAAATCAAATATAAATTTTACATACAATACTGCCCTACAGACACAAAATTAAAACAATAATTTATTTCTAAAATAAAAATTGTAAAAAAAAGGTGATGATGAAATTAATAGTGATAAAAATGATCATTAATTTGCAAAGCCGATTCATCGGTAATCACCCAATTTGCTTATCGGTACATCCGTAATGCAAACACAATGCAATTTCATTGGAAAACAACAAAAAATACGCCCCCACACCCGCCCACTAAATGACGGGGATGGACGTAGAATACCAGCTTGGTTTTGTATCATCCTTTGTTAATCACGACTAGTGACATTTCTCTCTTTGGAAGCATCAGTTGACGGCCACCTTGTCTAGTGGTCGGAGAATTTTGACACGGGACAACATTCTGGGCTCGAATCCCGTCTTGGGCATGGACGTACTTTCTCTCCCTCCTGTCATTGTAATTTCTGTGTGAGAAAGTGTGTTACAAATGTATACCTACCCAATAAAACGGGTCCTAATGGCATGTGTGTTGAGCTAAAACGGTCTTCCACCTTAATGGTGCAAGTAAAAACGGCAGCCGTAACTATCCTACTTTAAATCGAGTAGATTCCATTTACTCGGGCTCGGATCCTGAGTGGTATTTGAAACAGCAACAAATCAATTAGTTGTGCCTGTATTTTCCGCTAAGCTACCAGTTGCATTCATGATTTATTGTTCAAATATACCTAAAACAAATACGAAATTTCGCAAGATGCAGGGGCGTGATTGCCAATTCCAGCTGGTCTCTTTTCTGAAGTGTAGAAGAGAGATGATGAAAGAAAAGGATATACTCCAGGCTAAGAAGGCCATATAATTAAAATTTTTATATATATGAGATTTTTTGGTGGTTTCTACATGAATTTGGCCTGCTGATTCCGTATCCATTGAGTGCCAGACGCTAAACCTTGAGCATTTTTGTCAAAATGGCGAAACCCAGTATGGCTGCTGTAAAAGGTATGAAGCCAATTTTTGGAAACGTGCGTGCAATGAAACATTTTACACACTTAAAAATGATTGTACTCTTTAGTCAAAATGTAATTCTATTGAAAATTAATATTTATGAAAAGTATACGAATAAAAAATTTATCAAAATGGTAAAATTCAAGATGTCAGCCTAAAACGTTGTAAGGTTTTATTTTTAGGTATAAATCATTTTTTAACCGTAATTTACATGAAAATAGAATGTTTCAACAAGATAATGTTTAAAATGATATGCAGGGAGCATAAAAATGTAATTTAGCCTAAAAATTACACTGTAAAAATATTTAGAAGCATTCCATTTTACGTAGTAAAGGAAGTATTGTGATCACGAAAAAAATTTCGCTCAAATTTCGGTCTAAATTTTGACTTTTCTCACCCCTGAATGAATGTCGCGTAGTTTTTTCGACCTGTCAGCACGTGCATATGTACCTAACAACATACAAACAGCCGAAAAATCAATTTCGACCACCCCCGAGTAAATTACGGCGAGTTTTCTCGTGACGTCTGTATGTACGTATGTGCGGATGTATGTGCGAGTGTATGTGCGGATGTATGTGCGGATGTATGTGCGCATGTGGCTCGCATAACTCAAAAACTATATGCCGTAGACACTTCTAGCTTGGTATGTAGGCTCTGAGGGGGGTCTAGTTGTGCACCTCCCCTTGTGATGGCATTCGAATGTTCCCAAAGGGGTCTTTTACCCCTTTTTTGGGGTAAATCAATGTTAATTTCAATACATCAGACTCAAGTGATATGAATTGGCGCCACCACTTGGCGACATGTCGCCAAGCTTTTGGTCGCCAAGTGTTTGACGCCAACTTGGCGACATATCGCCATTTATACATACAATATATATATATATATATATATATATATAATATATATATATTATATTATATATATATTATATATGATATATATAGATCTTGGTTTACAAATGTTGACCTTTTATGTTTCGAACTTCAACTGCAAAACGTATCCTGAAAATAGCATTACACCTCTCTGCTGCTAGCATCAAAGCTAGTCTAAACTCTGAAATTGCATTTTTTAAACTTCAATATTGAAAATTAGCCAGTGGTGTATCCCTCAAGTGATCACCCCTCCCTTGTATCCGCCCCTATTCAGGGGGCGGGGGGCATTTCATTTTCACCAATAATACTCATTCTCATTGAAGTTTCTTTCTTCGGAGGAGGAAAATGATCGTTTTGTACTATTTTTTAAGAATATTTAGGGGGAATTCTTTTTAATTCGGGAGAGAGTGTTTTGAGGGAAACATGTTGCTATTCTGACAGGATTTTGTATTGCTTCACATAATTTGATTGGATCTCAGGTTAAATTCTGTGTGCACATTTTAGTTACCGAAAAGGATTCTTTTTATTTTGATGTAGGAAGGTACTTTACTCTAGCAACTCAAGATGCTTTTATTTTAAACTTATAACATGGCACAGTCGCAGTCGTGCGCGTAAATCAAATATAAATTTTACATACAATACTGCCCTACAGACACAAAATTAAAACAATAATTTATTTCTAAAATAAAAATTGTAAAAAAAAGGTGATGATGAAATTAATAGTGATAAAAATGATCATTAATTTGCAAAGCCGATTCATCGGTAATCACCCAATTTGCTTATCGGTACATCCGTAATGCAAACACAATGCAATTTCATTGGAAAACAACAAAAAATACGCCCCCACCCCCGCCCACTAAATGACGGGGATGGACGTAGAACACCAGCTTGGTTTTGTATCATCCTTTGTTAATCACGACTAGTGACATTTCTCTCTTTGGAAGCATCAGTTGACGGCCACCTTGTCTAGTGGTCGGAGAATTTTGACACGGGACAACATTCTGGGCTCGAATCCCGTCTTGGGCATGGACGTACTTTCTCTCCCTCCTGTCATTGTAATTTCTGTGTGAGAAAGTGTGTTACAAATGTATACCTACCCAATAAAACGGGTCCTAATGGCATGTGTGTTGAGCTAAAACGGTCTTCCACCTTAATGGTGCAAGTAAAAACGGCAGCCGTAACTATCCTACTTTAAATCGAGTAGATTCCATTTACTCGGGCTCGGATCCTGAGTGGTATTTGAAACAGCAACAAATCAATTAGTTGTGCCTGTATTTTCCGCTAAGCTACCAGTTGCATTCATGATTTATTGTTCAAATATACCTAAAACAAATACGAAATTTCGCAAGATGCAGGGGCGTGATTGCCAATTCCAGCTGGTCTCTTTTCTGAAGTGTAGAAGAGAGATGATGAAAGAAAAGGATATACTCCAGGCTAAGAAGGCCATATAACTAAAATTTTTATATATATGAGATTTTTTGGTGGTTTCTATATGAATTTGACCTGCTGATTCCGAATCCGTTGAGTGCCAGACGCTAAACCTTGAGCATTTTTGTCAAAATGGCGAAATCCAATATGGCTGCTGTAAAAGGTATGAAGCAAATTAATGGAATCGTGCGTGCAATGAAACATTTTATACACTTAAAAATGATTGTACTCTTTAGTCAAAATATAATTCTATTGAAAATTAATATTTATGAAAAGTATACGAATAAAAAATTTATCAAAATGGTAAAATTCAAGATGTCAGCCTAAAAAGTTGTAAGGTTTGATTTTCAGGTATTAATCATTTTTAAACCGTAATTTACATGAAAATAGAATGTTTTAACAAAGATAAATGTTTAAAATGATATGCAGGGAGCATAAAAAATGTGATTTAGCCTAAAAATAACACTGTAAAAATATTTAGAAACATTCCAAACTTAAGTTTCGGGATTTTGCCGGTTTAAACCAATTTCCTGCAAGAAACAAGTTTCTTTTGCGAAAAAGTTTCCCATATTGATACAAGTTGCATGAATGCGAACTTCTCACTGGTGTGAAACGTATTTTTAGCTACCAGTTGGAAGGTATATCCAACGTGTTTGTTTAGTGTTTCGCCTTCAGCTGGATTATGGATTGTCCAGATTGACTTCACCCAAGTAAGGGTATGTGCAATCTCTCGATATTGTAGTTTTGGATGAATTGCAAAACAAATAAGCGGCTTAGCTATTTGCTTGCAATTTTTGCCTTAGCACTGGCCATATTTGTTAAACTGCTCCAGGAGCTTTCCTTGTCAGCCAGAAAGGTGCTGAACTGTTACCATCAACCTAAGAGTTTTTGGGAAATTTCCAATTTCTTGCCGTAAAGTGACCTACTTTAATTTGGAAGATTTCTAAATTCTTTTGGAATACTACTGACTTTAGCTTGTTAGTGAATTATAATCACATCAGCTTCTTCATGAGAAACAAAAGCTTGTTGAATTCCAACTCCGATCTAATCGGAAAAGAATCGGTACCAGTAACAATTACACATTGACCTGGGGATCGAACACAGTCGACTCACAATATACTTAATTACTTGCGTCTTATTTGGTACTACTTTCGGTACGATGTCTATTTTAGAAAGAGGTGATTTTTCATTAAGTTGAAAAACACTTCTCTTGTGTGGCTCGACGTTGTGACGTAGTACTAAATTTATCGTATCTCTCAAACAGATTGTGTACCACTAGAATGGCTTGTATTTCGTGCTTAATAAGGTTTTCTACACCATCAATACAATTACTCAAGCAGCTGGCTTTGCGGGTTAAGATACTGCCCACAATGTTGCACATTCACCAAGAATGATAATTTCTGGAAGACTTTTACCGCCTACCATGAAAACTGCCTTTAGTTTTGACTCTAGTGCAGATTTATTTGGACCTTTCATATTTCACTCATCATCAAATAAAGTAGTAGGAAGAGGAGCCAGTTCATGATTAAATAATTTCTACAAGAAAGCTTTCCCTTGATGACTACATTAAACCATGTACCATTCTTGTGTCAGGTGTATGATTTAAATCACAGATTTTAGTCTTCTTTGCGGTGAACGTAACCATTGTTTTAACCTTCTTAATGTTTAGTGGCATCCTTGAGGACACGTTTTGTCATATGCATGCCACTGTGTCTTGCCAATTTTACCCGAGTCCTCTGCATTTAAAGTTCTATCAATACTTTACGCTTAAGTCTATATCACATCAAGAAAGGAAAAAAAAAACTAAACACATTTTTGTAGAGATGGTAGGTATAGTGATTTGTACTGTCATTTGAAGTAGTAAAATAAAAAAGGGCTTTCTGTTAAAATAAAGCATCAAAATAGAAAACTTTGCAATTTTTTTAGTTAAGTAGTAACAATTTTTTGTTCTGCTGTCTCACAGGCATTTTTAAAATTACTGCAAAATATTTAATGAATCTACCAGATAAGTCTCAAGACTTTTTTCTCCTTTTTAGTTTAATAACAATGTTTTGTTCGGTTGATTCGCAGACACTTCTAAAGTTATCACGAAACATCTATCGAATATACACTGCGATGCAAAAGTTTAGACAAAATGCGAATATGTGAATAAAAAGAAAATTATTCAACAAAATGCTTTCAAATTTCTACTGCAGGTACACAATATGGTCCCAAATACGTGTCTGGAGTTCTTATAATAACTGGAATCAAATTTTGGATATTACAAAAGACATTTTTTTACATTGTTGCCAAAGTTTAGACAATAGTCAGATTTTATGCAAATATCCCTTAAAATGTGATTGGTGGAGGAAATGCGGGACTGTATTATTCATTTATAAAGTGCAGAGATTGCTGAATAAATAATCAAAATCTCAAAAGCTCTGTAGTTATCGTGTAAAGAAGATGAGAAAGTTTAGAAGCCGAAATTTTAAAATGAACCTACTTTATTATTTTTTTGTCTTTTAAATCAGCTCTAGTATGGTAGTTCTTTTTTTTTTATACTTTGTAAAGAGCAAATTCAGACATGTTCATCGATCAAAAAGTCCAAGAAAAATTATATTTCTTAAGGATGAAGGAATTGAAAAAACGGCTCAGACTGACGATTCGCCCCTAAATCCTACAAAACTTCAACTTGGGTCAAAAACAGCACGTGACAGCATAAGTAGATGAACAACTTTATCGGAATGCATAAAAAAAACAAAGAATTGTGCCGGAACCTTTTCGGATAGAGTGTCCCAAATAAGCCAGATTTTAATGTGAAAAGCAGCACACGTATCATCGTGACTAAAAAATGAATGGTACTTTCTTTGATAAAAATTATTAAAATTCGAACGGCCTAGATGGATTATAATTCTTCTCGCGGGACTTGAGAAATATCCAATGATCATATGCTGTGATGCTTTTACCAATAAAATCTGGCTTATTTGGGACACTCTGTCTGAAAAGGCTCAAGCACAATTCTTTGTTTTTTTTTTATGCATTCCGATTCAGTTGTTCATCTACTTATGCTGCCACGTGCTGTTTTTGACCCAAGTTGAAGTTTTGTAGGATTAAGGGGCGAATCGTCAGTCTGAGCCGTTTTTTCAATTCCTTCATCCTTAAGAAATATAATTTTTCTTGGACTTTTTGATCGATACGCATGTCTGAATTTGCTCTCCACAAAGTAAAAAACAATGTACTACCATACTAGAGCCGATTTAAAAGACAAAAAATTAATAAAGTAGGTTCATTTTCAAATTTCGGCTTCCAAACTTTCTCATCTTCTTTACACGAGAACTAAAGAGCTTTTGAGATTTTGATTATTTATTCAGCAATCTCTGCACTTTATAAATTAATAATACAGTCCTGCATTTCCTCCACCAATCACATTTTAAGGGATATTTGCATAAAATCTGACTATTGTCTAAACTTTTGCAACAATGTAAAAAAATGTCTTTTGTAATATCCAAAATTTGATTCCAGTTATATTTTTAAGAACTCCAGCCACGTATTTGGGACCATATTAAGTACCTGCAGTAGAAATTTGAAAGCATTTCCTTGAATAGTTTTCTTTTTATTCACATATGTGCATTTTGTCTAAACTTTTGCATCGCAGTGTATCTCATTAGCCCTAAGCATTTTTTCGCTTTTTCATTTGGAAAAAATCATTTTTTGTAGTGCTGTTTCTCATACTATTCCATTATAACCGGAAAATATTTTTTTTTATTTGTCTAATATGTTTTAAGCAAATTTGTCTTTACAGTTTCACTGTAAAAACAGCCCGAAACACTTCTGGAAAATAATGGGCAGTTATAGGTTTAACTTCTGCCAGTAACATACCTGGAAGAAATCAGGAAAGTTTCCTGCTAAAGCCAGTAACTTTGCTAAAGAATTTATAACGCTTCCAAACAAAAGTCAGTCAATTTAAAACAATAAATCGGAACCTTGAGAAAAAGATAAGTTGATGGTAGCAGTTCGGGACCTTTGTAGCTTACCAGGAAAGCTCCTGGAGCAGTTTAACATGTATGGCTTCTGCTAAGGCGGAAATTACAAGCAATTAGCTGAGCCGCTAATTTGTTCGTAATTCATCCAAAACTACAATACCGAGAGATTGCACATACCCTTACTTGGGTGAAGACAATCCATAATCCAGCTGAAGGTGAAACACTAAACAAACACGTTGGATATACCTTCCAACTGGTAGCTAAAAATACGTTTCACACCAGTGAGAAGTTCGCATTCATGCAACTTGTATAAATATGGGAAGCTTTTTCGAAAAAGAAACTTTTTTCTTGCAGGAAATTGGTCTAAACCGGCAAAATCCCGAAACTTAAGTTCGGAATGTTTTTAAATATTTTTACAATATAAATTTTAGGCTAAATCACATTTTTATGCTCCCTGCATATCATTTTAAACATTATCTTGTTAAAACATTCTATTTTCATGTAAATTACGTTTAAAAAATGATTTATACCTGAAAATCAAACCTTACAACTTTTTAGGTTGACTTCTTGAATTTTACCATTTTGATAAATTTTTTATTCGTATACTTTTCTTAAATATTAATTTTCAATAGAATTATATTTTGATTAAAGAGTACAATCCTTTTCAAGTGTATAAAATGTTTCATTGCGCGCACGTTTTCATTAATTTGCTTCATACCTTTTACAGCAGCCATATTGGATTTCGCCATTTTGACAAAAATGCTCAAGGTTTAGCGTCTGGCACTCAACGGATTCGGAATCATCAGGTCAAATTCATATAGAAACTACCAAAAAATCTCATATTTACAAAAATTTTTGGTTTGATGACATTTCAATGGACACTAGCCTGGACTAATAGTTCAAATACAGAACAGGTCTAGTGCTCCTCACGTTCATCTACGCACAAACTTAAGGTATATATAAAAACTTAGTATCACAGAGCAAGCGCTGAATGCAATATTGCACTGCAGTATTGCACCGTGCACAATCTGTCGACGTAACGAGAATTGGCGCGTTAAGCGAAAAAACTTTTCCACTCTCAACCCGTTTCCCTTTCTGGTTGCTACGCATTATGATATTTTCTCTCTCCCATCCTTGTCCTTTCTTTGTGCGAATGTGATGTTGTGCTGTGAATTGTTGGGCCTACCCTATACTGTCTGTCCGTAAAAACCGCGCCGCACTCGCGAACAGTTCCACTTAAAAAAGGGTAGATGGGTTGTGGGTGATAATTTTCCGAAGTTTTTAATTTAGAACTTGCATTTGCTTTATCCTTTTGACATATTCAGCTACATTATGTATTTGAAATTAAAACCGTTCTACATTATATGATACGTTTCAAAATGCTTTTTATTATTCTTCCCCTTATTGTTATCTTACCTAACACCCCTATTTAGGTAAGATCAAGACCTGACGCATGCGTAAATGCGCGGAAGGTTTTACCAAAGAAAATCAGACAGTAAATGGGTATAAAGCAAGTGAGTAACCGCCTTTAAGCAAGGGCTAAGGCAGAAACATGCAATACACCGCCAACTCGGCTATTTCGATCCATGGGCTGCAGTTTCGAGTTTATTATGCTTTCATCAGCATGGAATACGAAAGTAGTCTAGTTGGAGGCAAAAATCCTCTTAAGATGGGTTATTATGGCTGTAGAAGTCGGACTTCACACCAAATTACGGTACAGTTGGAAAAGTGAAACAATGCGCCCTACAACATACGTATGTGTGCGTGTTGATGGGTCTTTTTCTTTTTGTTGATTCCTCCCACCTATGCTTTTTTTTCTTCCAATGCTATTGCTTTCTGTGTTTTTTTTTTAAATATTTTTAGAAGAATGACCTTTGTAGGGGATGTATCCAGTCTAGCTGGCCACAAGACAACAGCAAAAGCATCATATCTGGAATACCATGAAACGTTTAAGTTAAATAATTAAATTTAAAAAAAATGAAGCTTTCAAGCACATATTTTTTTCTCAAATCCACTTTATATTTCTTCGAAAAATGAAATGTTTTTACTCAAAAGTCTCTTCGATTCATTTAAATTTTATTCAAAATGTATATCTGGGGATAAAAACCGGAAACGAATTCGTTTTCTAAGAACAGTCTACGCGGCAATCTTTTGATCTTTCAAATGGGTCGTAAAGAAGAAGGATTCAGTAAAGTGCCTCTGAATTTACATAAGGATTTGTTTTTGCTTTATCTAAATCACTTTGAGACAAAGGATTCTCGATTTTCGAGTATAGATGGACAGGAACATACACACATAGATTTCAGTACATGCATAAGGAATTACGTTCTAAAATGTTTTGGTCAGATTTGGAAATATTTTCATAATGTTTTGTATGAATCCTTGATGTATAGTAGCTGCCTGTTTATTGAATCAGTGGTTATTTGAATCAGCTTCTTTAATGAATCAAATTTTCAAAAGCAGAACAATATCGAGCTTTATTGAATTAGCCGCTTTATTGAATCAAAACTGTTCAGAACAAACGTGATTCATACAAGCGGCGTAAAATGTAAATACATAATTCCCAAAGTGTTTAAAATCGACTGCCAAATTTCATACATATTACTAAAAAGCAGAAAATAATTATTTGAATAAAAATGATTTTAAATTTACCATGTTTGCAAAACAGATTAAAAAAATTTTCCAATTTCACATGATGGGGCCGCAAGCTCTACCTAACAATAAGAGGTGTAAAGAGCAAGGGCGGATCCAGAAACTTTTCAAGGGGGGGGCGATTGATTTTTTTTATCTTCATATATATATATATATATATATATATAATATATATATATATAATATATATATATATATATATATATATATATATATATATATATATATATATATATATATATATATATATATATATATATATATATATATATATATATATATATATATATATATATATATATATATATATATATATATATATATATATATATATATATATATATATATATATATATATATATATGTATATATAACCCCCTCAAAAATGGCACATATACCCCCCCCCCCAAAAAAAAGAAGCATAAAAACACAAACATACGTATGTGTGCGTGTTGATGGGTCTTTTTCTTTTTGTTGATTCCTCCCACCTATGCTTTTTTTTCTTCCAATGCTATTGCTTTCTGTGTTTTTTTTTTAAAATATTTTTAGAAGAATGACCTTTGTAGGGGATGCATTTAACTCTTTTAAATGAAGGAGGGTAGAATATCCCTAAATTTAGGGGGTTGGGGGGGGGGTTCTCCCCCGGGAAATGTTTTAAAAAATAGATGCAAAATTCTGCATTACGAGGCGTTATATAGGTATTGAGACTGCAGAAATATGAGAATAAAGTAATCAAACAAAACCTTTTAAATGTTATGCCTTTTGCAAATTAAGATCAATTAAAATATTTAAAAAAATATGGACCGACAAATCCTTGACATTAATCTGCAGAGATAAAGAACGAGGGAAGGGAGAAAAATAAACACATCATCACTTGCTTACACAGGTTTTCAGCATAGTTACTGTAGTTTATATTAGTAGTATTACAATTGTATTAGCATACATTCAGGGGTGCCCGGAGTTGAAGTCATTGCGACATCCTTTTTTGGCAAATTTTGGTTGATGAGTAAATAAATTTCTACACAGTAGTAAAGTATTTCATTAGAAAATCTCTTTCTAGTATGTAGGTGACTGGGAATTTCAATCAACAAATTCAGAAATTTTCCTATTTGAATAGTTCAAGATCAGGAAGTCCCTGTATGCATTACACGAAACGGAACTTACTTTTAGTCTTTTCTGTGTTTGAAGGCGATTCAATGGATATTTACGGTGATTCAGTTGATAAAAGTGTCTCAGGTCCAAATGATATATTCGATTTGCTACATTTTCCTTGTTTTAAGCCACCTCTCCATAAAATCGCATAAACAAGAGAGTGTAATAACCGAACTAGGAACGTTGCTCAGTTCTACTGACTCCAAAAGGAGACTAAGACCACTTGAAATCGTGCTTATTTTCGTTACGTCATGTAGACGGCGTCCCTCCATATGATGACGGGCGTCAAGAAATCGGCGACTCGGAATATATGCATTCGAAGGCGAAGGATAACCCCTTCTCCTTTTATCATTTGCATTTCTGCCTGTAGAGACTTTTAATTTATCAGCGCTGTGTTGAAAATGATGCCAAATTTCAGTTCCACAGGAACAGAAAAGAAATATAATAAATCCCTCATTCCTAGAAAGGTATAAAATTACTTTTTTTTAACATTTTCGGTAAGTGCCTGTTTTTTTCTTTCTTTTTTCCTTTTTCCCTTTTTTCTTTTTCTCTTTTTTTTTTCTCTTCTTTTTTTTTTGGCTCAAGGGGGGGGGGCGATCGCCCCCATCGCCCCCCTTGTATAAAGTTACACATGGACACATAATCTCGTTTTTGTGCCGATTTCAAATACTATATTTAAAATTAGCTTAAGTTGTCTAAAGAATGAATTACTATTATATTTCTGAATATTTTCATATTATTTAAGAAAAAGGGGAAAATATCGAAGATTCAAGAAATATTTAACCAGCGCTATCTCGAAACAAGAATAAATGGTTTTGGTACTACAGATTACTTACAAATTTTTAGAAGAGAATAAAAACTAACTCGATTTCTACTTTAACCGGTCAAAAAAAAAGAAAAAGGAAAAAGAGATAAAGTAGCAGAAATATCTTTGAAAATATATGTCTCCCCCTCCCTTTTATTTTTTTTTCTTAAATTTAGCTACACATTTCTAGATATCTAACTCCATTCTTCGGGAAACTTCATATAGAGAAACGTCATCATCAACAACACAACTTAAAAGCAGTTCTTTTTCCTAGTGTTTTTGAAATTTTCAGAACTTATGAGGCTCACCTTCGCTTCAGTCTTTTGATATCTGTAATATCTCTGATATATCACCCGTAAAATGATTTTAATTGCCCAATAAACTTCATTTATGACTCGCTATAAATTTTTTCCCAGATCTCACAAGATACAGCGATATTTCATAAAAGCTTAAATTTAGAGTCTGTTTTATTAAAAAAAGTTCCCAACTTCTACTTTTCTTTTTTTTTTTTTACTTTTCTTTTTTTTTCAATGCTTCATTATGATATTATGATTTCATTTTCAAGAGCAACAATTATTGAAATGTTTTGACTTCGTTTTGTAATCTAAAAGTACTGTGCAATAAGGAAAAATAATAATAAAAAACCTCACTACATTGCAGTTCTTTATCGAACTCATTTGTTTTCATCTTTCATTTCTGCGCCTATCGTCTAAGAGGGAAACACTTCTTCAAAAACTTTTTGGAGACAATAGCGATAAAAAACTGTGTCTCAAATTTTTCAAAGCGACTGAAAGTTTTCAATCATTAATGTAGACAATCAATTTTAGGCACTAAAAATGAACAATCCTTTTTTATTTTTAACCAAAAACGAGAGGAAAAAACCAGTACAGTTTTATACAATATTACAAAAATAAGAATATCTTCGTATGAAATGTGAATATAATTAAATGTTCATGTGTAAAAAAAATCAGACGTTTCTGAAAAATAATAGGCAGCTAATGAGCTCAAATTCTGCCAGTTGTCAAAACAGGAAAGTTTACTGTTCAAAGTCAGTTTAAGCTTCCTGAAATCAACGTGGAATCTTCCTAAAAACTTCAGAAATCTTCCCAATAAAAGAGAGGCACGTTTTTGGAATAAATCAGAAGTCTTCTAAGAGAACTTTGATAAGTTTTTTTCAAGAAAGCTGCTAAAGCATTTAGGAAAATGTGATTAAAGCTAATGCAGAGTTACAAGCAAGTAGCGAACTGCTTACGAGTGTGTACATTCATAGCATTGCCTGAAATCCCGTCAGGGTTTAGGCGATCTGAACGGGCAGTTATTGTGCTGATATCGCACAATAATTAGCTAATTATTGTGCTAATGCTAATTAGAAAGGCACATTATATTTTCACAGGAAAAGGGAAGAAACCAGTAAATTCCTCGGATTACTATCCCGAAATCATGTGTAACGTTTCCAATTTTTTACTGTTTAATCCTTTCTAATGTATAATATTTATTTTGTATTTCATCCAAAACTAATTTTTGATAATAAATACTTACCATGTAACAATAGGAAACACAGCGTTCAAAATGCACTTTTTAGCCTCTAATTGCAGACACTTATTTCGGTGCTTTAAGAAGCCATCTTTTCAAGGCACGAAAGTGCTTTTACATGTCCTCCGAAAAACCAGGTAGAAATTAGAATGATCCCTCACAGCTTGAAATGATTCCCAATCATCAAAATTTGGTGAACCTAGGCGTTTTTGTATAGCCAAAATTTGAATCCCAACAATGTTGAGTAATGCTACATCTATTTATATGTAGCTGTTTCACCTTCCTTTAACTCGCTCTTACAGGCGAAATTTCAGAAAAAGTCTAGTCTGTCCAATGTTGGAAAGACCACACTTGCAATTAATGCAGTAAAATTGCAACAGGGGAAACAAAGCTTTGAATTGGAATCGCTTAAGGATCTTATCAGCATGAACTTTCAGAGAAAGCAAGAACGGCAAACCAAGCAAAGTCTTAGTGATTAAAAGTTTTAAGGATTTTTGGATATTTTCCTTAGAAATGAAGTCTATTAAAACGGGAGGATAGTCTCTATGACTAACCAGAACTCTTGTTATGTGTTGAGAAGTTCAGGTGAAAAACAAATATCAAGCAGAAGAAGCAAAAGGACTCTAAACAGATTATTTTAGATTAGACGAGTGAGACGATATTCTATATGGAGGGAAAGAAACTGCCAAAAGTGTTGTATGAACTATAGTTTCAAAACCCAGATACAGATTGAGAAATAAGAGCATCGAGAAAGGGATTTTTTCCTGTTCTTTATCGCAAGAAAATTTCAAACTTCACCCTTCGGAGGAACACCACATTAAATTAAAGTAATAATAATTATAATAATTGCTTAGTAAGACACAAATTTGCAAAGCATGTGTAGTGAGCAATAAAGGAGATGAAGTCAAAAGTAACAAAACCTAAACCTTTCTCGTTTTCTCAAGCTACAATATTGATCAAAAGATAGCAAGTTAGAGAAATCTAACATTTGTTTTAAGTGTAAGCCTCGAGTTTTTGCTCAATTAAACTGATTTTAAATGTAAATGTGGTGGAGAAGGTTAAAAATACGATCATAGTGAATTTTGGCATTCTGAAATACCGAACGAAGCGTAGAAAATCTTCTAGAATCTATGTAAAAAAAAAAACTAAAAGTAATATTTTTTTTTATTGTAACTTGTTCAGATCTTGTTTCTAAACTAGCTTAGCTTATTGACATTAAAAAAAATATTAGTTAAATTGAAAAAGTACTATTTATTTTCCTGCTCTATTTTTTTATACAATTATTTGTTAAGCTTGAAATACCTTTCAGCCAGTGGTTTATATCTCTGTGGTGAGAGGGAGTTTCAGATTGTCTCTAAAATTATCACTTTTGAACTAGACAATTGTTCAGGCGTAGAATACCTTACAATATTCCTTATTAGCTGTATTTGTCACATATTTCCATTTCTTTGGACTGATAAAAAGGTTTCTAATGATTCTGAAACACATATGAGATGTGAACGTGTGTCTTGTTACGTTGAAAAAGGAAAATTATTTGTTTAATTGTACTCTTACCTAGCGTTTGAAAAAACTCAGCCTACCAAGGTTTTTGACCAAAATTCCGGATTTTTTCAAGAATCATTTTACTATCATTCTTTATTCACACAGTGTGCACCTACTTTTTCTTTTCATAGAATCAGGGGAGTCCTGAAGAAAGGTCAGTGTGACCTCCCACAAAATTTCTTATTCTGCAAATTTAGAAACAGCATTGTAATATTGATTTTTTAATTGATTTTTTTTAAATTGATCTTGAATTGAATTTATAGATCTGAATAATTATTTTGATCTTCTAAGTATTAAAAAAAAAACAACAAATACAGTGAACGCTCACTTATGCACCGGCCTAAGGGACCAACAGAAAAAGGCGCATAAGTGAAAGAGACGTATAAGTGAACAAGCCCATTTAAAGGACTAAAACGCAACATAGTTTCTAATGAGAGAATGAATAGGAATGTTTCTATAGATAAGGGACATATTACTACGGTTTGGCAATTACTGCAACGTAACTGCAATGATTAAGAAAAAACAAAAGTTGTAGCATACCTAATTACAAACTGTTCTCTTTAAAACGATTCACAAAAGGTAGTTTTCCCTCTCGTAACTCTAGTTCATGCGGAAAAAATGCCTTCCGTGAGCAATAAAGCGAAAGATTAAAGAAGAAAGTGAAGAAAAATGCTTATTTTAAAGAAAATAAATAAATATATATTTTACATTTTATGCAAAATTCGGCGCATAAGTGAAATATTTATCTTTATAGCGATGCATAAACGAATGTTTTTTTCATTATTTTTCTATGGAATGTGCTGGGACCATTCAAAATCGTCGCATGAGTGAAAAAGGCGCATAAATGAGGCGGTGTATAAGTGAGAGTTCACTGTAGTGTGAAATTCACGTATAGTTTTATTTCTAATAACTAATAAGTTGTCAGGAAAAGAAGATGGCAATTTCAGGACTAGGTACTTTTCTTCATCCACACCCCACCTCTTAGCATGTCGCCTTAGGTTCCACCAAACAGGGGGTCCGCGTAGCGGGCTCCCGATGGACTAGGCTGGGTGCGATGGTTGTTAGTCGTTAGCTACGTACGCTATGATGCTTATTGCGTCGTAGGTTGGGGAAGGTCCCCAACCTTTTGGTTGGGAGTTTACCCCTTTATGTGTGAACCTTGCGCATCGTGAGTTGGGGTATTTCTCACCTCACCTCGGTGATGCGCCCTTGTTCTCTGGACTAGGTACTAATCAAGATTAAATATTATAATAAACTAAATATTATAACTAAATAGATCAATATCAACTTCTAGGCTTAGTATTGATCAAAATATTCGTAATATTTAGATTGTTTCGAATATAAATGTTTCCAATTTGCAGTAAATATTGAAAACACTCACTTCCTACACAGTGGGTTTTTTTTCAAGTGGGCCCACCCGAAAAAACCCGGGTCGTTTTTTTCGGGCTGGGCCCGCTTTGGCAAACCCTGCTCTTACCACAAAAGTAAACTTTTCACATTTATAAATCACATAAGTTAATCAATACAATAATAATTTGTGACAAGATAATATTTATTATCTAACGTTGTTTGATGCACAAAATATTAATTTATAACTAATATTAGAGTGAGTGTAGTTATCAAATCAGTGTCTGTTTAGAAAAACACCATTGATGCGGGTTTTTGAAAAAGTTATATCCCTATACATAAAGCACTAGTCAAAAACTAAGTTCTTTTCATAGTATAAATTGCTTTATGAGATTAAACAAACATACAATTAAAAAAAAAGCAAACATATGAACAAAACAATTTTTTAAAAAAATAATCAGTATTGCAAAATAGTGCCTCATACGATCATTTGTTAACGTCAAGAAAACCCCTGAAATGCATGGGAAAAAATCAATGAGGTGTAAAAATATTTATCGTCCACAATAAATAAAAAAACGAATAAACACAAAGCAGACGAAATGAGATAGAAGAGCATATTTTAAAAGAAACTATCGTAAAATTTTTGATTCAAGAATTTTTTTACAACACATGATTTAAAAGATAATTGAAGGGGCAAGTGGAATGAAGGCGATTTATGACAATATTTTTAATTTCTAGAAAAAGTTTTCAAAAAAAAAAAAATATTACCTTAACACCTTCATCCATGTTAAAAAGTAAGTAAAATTGTCACATATCACCTTTATCCCCCCACTTACCCTTTCGATTATTCTCAGAGCTAATCTAAGCTAAATAATGCTTCACAACCATGTGAAAAAGGTAACAAATACATTGAAAGAGAGAGATGGGTGGAAATGAAATAACATTTTTTTTAGAAACAATACTGTGAGGGAACACAATCAATAATCTTAATTACTTTAAAAGAAAAAAAAAAGAGAAAATTGCACGGGGTAAAATTGGAAGAAATTAATCGCACTTTTGTCTGATACCTCGTTATAGTAATATCAATTTTTAATAGATAAAAATAAACGTTGTAAATGTATGGTGGCAATACAGGGGTGTCCATCAGCCCAAAGGTAATGGCGCACATCCCTCAAGTACTAAGAACGCACCACAGAATGAAAGCCCCAAAATGAGATCAAATACTCTCACAAATTAACTCCCTCTACCCAGAGTTTAATTGGAGCAGTCAGTGTTATGGATCCCTCCCCCCGCCTTTCGGGCACGCTCAAATAATAATTACTAAAAATTATTATGAGTGAAAAACGTAGCAATTTCTTTTTCTCTGCAAGGCGTACGGAAGATTAAAATTTTTAAAGAGAACAAAACAATGGTAAGGTTACAAGATTCGACCCACTGCTCCGGTGAGCACAAAAATCCTTGAAAAGGAAAAAAAAGAGCAAACACCATAAACGTTTTTAAACAACAAATCGCGCGGTTGGAAACAGATATCGTATCTTGACAAAGCATTCTGAAACATTTAATGTCGTAAATTCAAGGCATTGTGAATCATAAAGAAATTGCTTGTATGGGAAACGCTATTTATCTTCTTTTTCGTGTCAGATGACTCTCGCCAAAATGTGAGAGGAGTTAAAGAGGAAAACGGGGAATAAAAGGCTAAAAATGGCATTTCCGTTATTCTCGGCACAAATCTGAAGCAGAGTGGAAGTTTTAAGTAATTGTTGCGAAGTATGTAGGGGAAATGTCAAGAGCGTCGGGATTACTTGAGGATTGACGTCACGCGTGATGTCACACAGAGGTCGGTTTCCTAGTTTTGATCAGGGTTGGAACCAGAGGCATAAAAAATGTTAGTTTCTCGGTTTTGAAAAAAAAAAAATGAATTGCACAAAATAATAAAGACATTTTAGAATCTAAGTTTTAAAAAATGCAATAGAATTTTCACATAAAACATACTTCGTAGCAGACCCGTCATTTAATGTTTTTCTAGGGGGAGGGCAAAGGGTAAAAACACAACACAATTTCACCAGAAAACAATAAAAACCGCTCCCACTGATATGGAAATGCATTAATTTTTCAAAGTCGGGGGGGGGGGGGATTGAACACCTCCTTTCCCCAAATGATGGACCTGCCTCGTAGTGGATATTAAAAGGTTTCTTGAACACAAATTCAATTGAAAACAAATTTTTTTTGTGCTGTATTGCAGTGGCACATCGTTGGAGGAGGGGGGTCAACCCATTCCCAGATTTTACATATATATATATAGCTTGTTATGGCTGCCCCCTTCCCCTCGAGCGTCAACTCTGGCAGAGCTAGTGATGGTGTTTAAACTGCGAAAAGGAAAGATGATCAGGACCATTCCATGAAAAAACCGCTATTTTATCCCAACCGTGAACAAACAGGTTATTTCAAATGTTTTCAGGAGGGGAGGGAGCAAGCCTATTGTAAATTTCATCGAGAAACAACAAAAACAACTCCCACTTGTATGTTCTTACATTGATTTTTCTAAGCAGTAGGGGGATGATCCCCCTCCCCCCGACCCCCTTAAATGACGGTCCTGCTAATGTACTTGGCATAAAAAGTTATGATTTTTAAATAATTATAAGCAATATATGTTTGTTAATAAATCATGAACTTACGATTGTTATTTCAGAAGTAATGAAGTTTTTTCATTGCCCTTTGAATTATTATTCATAATGAAATATATCAGCTGTTACATGTGGAGCAAAATGTCCGTTTTTTCGTAGAATTGCCCATTAAGATTTCTCCTCCATAAATGTATGCTACGGAGAATGAAGTGAAAAATATTCCTTGCATGTTACGGGTAATGAACAATATCCTTTTACTTATTTCAAAATTAACGAAAGAAAGTTGCATATTTATTATATCTCAGTGCTATGAAAGAATCTTACGGAATGCCTAACTTAATTTTATAACTTTTCTGCCATTTTCGGCATTCTTTAACCACAAAAGAGGCAATTTGAAACGGAAACAACCTCTTCAAAAACGACTACAGCGTGACATCACCTGCTTATCAGTTTATACCTGAAAGATAAACAATCACGGAGAAAAAGGGATAGAAACAGATAACTTAAAATACCTTTTTTATCCTTTGATGAGAACTTTGTTACCAGAACGCCGATGACGTCAGCAAATTTATTGGGATCAATTTCTTATCCGTCAGCTGCGGGGTAACGACTGCCCGAAATTAGTGGAAGTGATTGATGATGACAAATGTAGTAATGTGTGAGATTTCGGAATTTTAGAATATCTAGAGTGCACCGTATGAGCTGTTGAAAATGACTTCAAAGGCGTATGATTATGATTTAGTCTTGGGGTAAGTTGATTTTTCGTTGGTTTTTCATGATGTCGCACGCCTAGAAGAATACTGTCACAACTCAAAAAGTCGAAACTCTGAATGTTCAGAGATGTACCCAGAGACATGATTTAAAAGTCAAAAAGAAACGTTTATTTTAAAGCATTATGAAAGCAAATGAGCCGAAATGATCTAACCTAATGTATGATAGACTGCACCATTACTAATTGCTTTAATATATCAGTTTATTTTCCATGTCTTAAATTTTTCTGTTTTCGAGTTGTGACAGTATTCTTCTAGGCATGCGATGTGTTGAAACTCAGTAGTTTTGCAGATACAGTACACTCCCGATTATCCGTAGAATTGGTTGACACGGTTACCGCGGATAGCAAAAATCGCGGATAATCCGAAAAAAACATAATAGATAAGGGGTAAAGAAAATAAAAAATGTATTTTGCCTAAAAATTATTGCATTGCACTTAAAATGTGATATGTACAAACAGTGACGATAGGTGCAGCATAAAAATTTATTTGTATTTGAGGTTCTCAAGCACATAAAATCTATAAATAAATTGCACTCACGATAACGCCCAGGTAAAATAATTTATTGAATGAAGTACGCCGCACTCTAGGGTAAGAAATGCTAAGAAAAAACAAAATTTAAGTTCGTGTTTTTTCGACCAAATCAGTTAATGTGTTTGTATCTTTCCCGAGACATTCACGGACAATCTGTCCCGCGGATAATCCGCTAGCGGAAAATCGAGTTTACTGTATATTTAAACTGCTTTGGGGCTATTTCATGAAAAAAAAAAAGCCGCAGTTTTGTCTCGCACGTGACACCTTTTGGATTTCATTAAAAAACAGTAATTATGAAAGGTAATACATAGTAAATCCTCGTCACATCGCACCTCGTCATAGTGCTCATTCGGATATATCGCACTTTTCCTTTGTCTCCCGATGAAATATTTCTATTTAAAAAGAAGATTCTTTTCATTTGACACTGCAGGGAAAAAAAGGGGCAGATTTCTCAGAAAAAGTACTTTCTCCTTTTATAAATAAAGGAACAGAACTGGCATATTTACCAAAATTTAATTCGTTGCAGCTTAAAATGCCTGTCAATTCGTGTTCCAGCATAAAACATTAAAAATATTTTTTTTTTTTTGGAAAATTGTCCTAAATATGACGATAAAGTGATCTCTTTGTTGGCGTACGTGTCATTAATTGTTCCTTAACTGAAATAACAATTTTCATGCTCTCGATTATATCGCCCGTTTTTGTTGTCTCCCGACAAACGCGACATAAGGAGGATTTATTGTAACAAAATTTCTTGCTTAATAAATCACACGTATGTTTGTGATTTCTTGGGCTATTGAATTTTGTTCTTCACCTTTCTAAATTGTTACTTTTAAACAAATATATCAACTGACCATTGCAGGATAAACTGTCCTTTTTCTGTGGAATTGCACTTTGGCGAAATATCTGCTGATAAGTATAATATTGTTTGTGAGGTTCTTGGGGGTATTATTTTCGGTGGCATTCCACTCTGGATGCCAAAACAAGGCAGCACAAAGCTCTAATTTATGATGGAATTTCTTTCAAAGCAGAGAAGTACTGTACCTGTAGGCTACAGGTTTTTAGATTAGATTTTAATGTTTAAGTTTTAGGTTTATTTATGACGTCATTTTCTTTTAAATAAAGAGGTACTGTATTTAATTCATGCCCTTTCTTTTTTTTTCTATTTCAATACAAACTCAATCAACCAGCATCCAAAGCGTAACTAATTATGTAAAACCAACTGTTGTATTCATTATTAATTTTGTTTTTTATGGCTCCTCCTTGGAGAAGCTGGGGTACAGCAATGGAGACCGAGATAAAAAATAAATTTAATCCTGTTTTTCAATATCTCTATTTTTATTCCATAGCTGGGCAACATCAAATGTGCTCACTGTGGGTTTCATACTTAACGTTAACAACGTTTATTAAAAGAGATTTTGAGACTTTTGATCTGCTCTAAAATCATGCAGTGGGAAAGTAATTAGTTTACTTGATAAGTTTTAACAAATACAAAGAGTTTTGATGTCCTTGTCAGTAAATAAAGTGATGTAACAATAACAGTTTTGAAAACTGCGATAACGGTTGTTTCCATAACTGAGTGGAAGAATACTATCGAAATAGATTAAACAATAGGAAATACTATTTGTTATCACAAAAGCTTTTGTTTATATTCGTTTTAAACTAAGCCACAAAGGTGTAAATTATTTGGCTAATAAATATTCTGTGAAGAGCCAAAATTGGAGAATATCTATAATCACCGGTAATAGTCTTACTATTGCTGCTGCGCGAATGTCGACGTTTACCGCGTTTTGGTCTGTCCCAGTGACAAAAACACCAAAAAAAATTAATGTTGTTTCTACACTATAATACAGCTAATTTTCTACTACTAACTGTAAAAATTGCTACCTTTACAGCACTAAACTGTAAAATTGCACTGTAAAAACAACAATATAATACAGGTTCCAGTTTAAAACTTTAAAATGTATGGTGATGAATAGTTAAATTAGCAATTTTACAGTTTATTACTGTAAAATTAGCAATTTACATTTTAGTACTTCAAAAGTAGCAATTTTACAATTTATTACTGTAAAATTAGCAATTTTTACAGTTTATTACTATAAAATTAGCTGTATTATACTGTAAAAACAACATTCATTTTTTACATTGTACACATATCTCTAGTACGATATTGTGAAGTTGATGTCTGGAACCAGTTTATTTTGACTAATGAATTATTTCATTTTCCTACAGTGTTAGCCTTCTTAGACTCAAATTCTTCATCTTGAGCCTATTTTACTTCCTTACTGCAGGAGCTTTATTGAGAAAGTTAGCGAATACGAGAAACATTCTCCGAGGAAAGAATTATTAAGATGCAATACACCGCCAACTCGGCTATTTCGATTGCAGTCCATGGATCGAAATAGCCGAGTTGGCTGTGTATTGCATGTTCCTGCCTTAGCCCTTGCTTAGGGGCGGTTACACACTGCTTTATAACTATTAAGATGTTTATTCACATGAAAATCTCAATATTCTAAAACTTCTACAAGACTTGCTTTTACTGAGATTTACAGAATGATTAAGTGAATTAAATAAGTAGTCACATATCTGGAAACACTTTGAGGGAAAAAAATTAAAAAAGATTTCAGTTTTAAGCAGACTAATGCAATTGAAACAAAAAACAATTATAACTATATATTTTATCTACATATCAATAAAACTTAAATGTTATTCATATTTTCAGTTCTTAAACGAACTGTTATTCTGAAAGAACATCAGAGTATGCGATAAAAGCATAAAAGTTTGCAAGCATATAATAGCATGGAATAGTAGCCAATTGAGAAACAAGATAGCTGTTCAAATTAGCAGTTTATAGAAGTACCAGATTAAACTAAGTCCAGATGAAAATGAGATTTAAAATTGAATCCACTTGTTTCAGAAATAAATGAATTGCTAATTTAAAGTCAATAGTGAAATTTTTTTCGTCATTTGATGAACATTAAATAGCTAAAAATGTAAAAAGGAAATGAAAGCAGAGACAATGAGAAACGTTTTCACTGCAACAACGAAAACGTGACAACACATGATGTGTTTGTCTCGTCGTATTTTTTCCACTACGAGATAACACCAAAAGCTTTGTCTTTTTACTCAATCCTTGCATTTTTGTTTGATTTTAGGGGTCTTATCTATATTACTCTCGGAAAATTCTTGTGAGGGCAACAAATGAAAACGGCCGTCATCGCAGTAAGAGTGATAAAAGCCGTGATTTCGTGCCCGTATGTTCTTCTAAACTCTTTGAACTTGAAGATTGGGAAACTAAAAGTACTTCAATTTGATCGTGTTGCTTGAATTTTCGATGCTGGCTGTTGCTATTTATGTTTCGAAACACAGATAATTACTTCTTTAGAGGAAGTTCACTGCTCCAATGAAAACTTTTGGGGATATCCTGATTAAAGCGTCTATTTGAACAGTTTCCAAAGGAAAAGTGGAACGGTTTTAGCAAATAAATAAATGTATGTGAGTATAATGTGAAAGCGTACACACAACAAATGCATCAAAAAAGCGGTTGTTTGCATTAGACCTGTCAACCTCAATGTTTAAGGGAACAGTTTACCTTAAAAGCTATTTTTCCTATTTATTAGTTTAGAAATATGAAACTTTGCCGGAACATAAGTTAAGTTATCAGTATACAGAATATCATGAAAAAAAAGCCACAATGAAAATTTTTTATTTAATTTAATTTTTTTAATTTAAATTTAAATTTTTAAAATGCTGCAAGCGCTTTAATTTTTGTTTTTTTCTGCAAATTATTTTTTGATGGAAAAATGGAACATCACAAAGAGCTGTAAGTATCCATGTCAAAATTGTTTCATTACTTTGCATACAATATTTTTTTTGAAAACACTATGATTTTTAACGCAAATATCACAAAAAAATCTATATAGTAATATTTTTAATCATCTTACAATATTCAGAAATCTTAATACATACTTGGGGTTATCAAACTACTATCAAATTAGTATATTACCAAATTTGAGCCATGGGCAACAAAAATTGAGACGCGCAGAGCATTTTCTATATATGTCGGCATCGATTTTTTCCATTCTGAGAAAAGCAATGTTAAAGTATCATTTCACTTACCTTTCAAAATTTTTATATTTTCATGCTTCAGAAAAGACATTTTAACAATGACTAAGTACTTTGATACTATTATGAATGAAAATATTTATTCAAACCTTGAATAAAAATAAAAATCGTAATTTTAACCGATTTTGGCTGTTTTGAAGGTAAACGGTTCCCCGATTAGAACTCTTCTACATCTCCCTCTCTTGCACATATACTACACATGCAAAGCGCACCCCTGTATCAGAAGTGTGATACAACCGAAAAACAACTCAAAAAATCAGCACGGAAAAAATCAAGATTTTAAGCCAATACAGCTTTTCTGATTTGTTATAAAAAATAAAATACGAGTAGAACGTTTATGATTTTATGTAAACTAGTTGGACTTCGTTGACTAAATTTATTACACACTTAAAACTTTACTTCTAAGTAATGAAATGTTAATAAAGTGTCTCTATTAATTATATTGTTTGTATGCCACCATGAAATAGTTGTGTAAGCTACTAAGAATGCACCGATAAGCAAATTGGCCGATTACCGATTACCGATTAATCGGCTATTGATAATCGGCCGATTAATCGGTCAAGCCGATTAATGATCAGGATGATTTTTTTAATACTAACAATTTCACCATCACCGCATTTTTCTTTTGTTTACAATTGATTTTAGAAATAGTAATCTATTTATGAGAGAAAATATCTACTATTTATTTATTTTTCCATTTTCCTAATTTCTCAAAAATAATTTCAAAATTTTATCCTGTTTCTTAAAACCAATTTCCATATTATTGTCAATAATATTGTATTAAAACATTATTAACTATGTTACTAGACATAAAAATATAAAAAAAGGGGGGGGGTGGTTGTGGTGAGCACTCTAATTTATAAGTGCATTTAATTGAAATAATTCAATATTAGTAGCCATTTAATTCAAGACTTTTATTCTTTGTGAAAATTAGAGGTTATCTAAAAGCACTGCTAAAAAGAAAAATATTGACACATGAAAAATGTTGCAACATTGTCTATCTGTACATTTATTCAAATTAAGAAAATTAATTTTTAAAAACTTTGTATCAACTGTGATTATTATTATTACTATTCATAAAATTATTCATCATAGTTTCACAGTGAAAGTATACTTCTTAAAATAACAAAAGAATTTTATTTCCGCCGATCAATCGGCACGATTTTGTCGATTATTAATAATCGGCAAAGTAGCCGATTATGGCCGATTAATTGGTACTGCCGATTAATCGGTGCATCCCTATAAGCTACCTTTTTTGAGTTTTGTGGAAAGATAAAGCTCTCAAATTTATATTTCAAATAAAAAATTAAAGCTTTTTTTATTTTTTTAATTTCGAGTTGTGTAACTTCTGTTGCCAGGGTGTAATATGTATGTAGTTGCTTAACAGCTAAATATGATTTCCTTGTCCAAGTTTGAAGACTAAATTGCTTGTTGAAAAATGAACTGTTTCATTTTGTGAATATATACAGTGATGTTGTTGCGGAGAGGGAGAGGGGGGATGGTGAGGAACAGCATTTCACAAAATACATATAATCTATTTTTTTCGCATTGTAAATATTGCAATCTCGGTATGAATTTGTTAGAAACTAATTTTTCTTTTTAAAGCCCCTGAAACCTCAAAGCTAGGTTCCTTCAAATATATTTTCCTATATTAAAAAAAAAAAAAAAAACCCACAGTGCACTCTGCAAAAAGTGAACTGTAATTTGCAGTTTTAAACTGGAACCTCTGCTGCCAGTATTATACTGTTGTTTTTATAGTATAATACAGCTAAACTTTATGGCAATAAACTGTAAAATTGTTAACTTTGCAGTAGGAAACTGTAAAAATGCTAATTTTACAGTAGGAAACTAAAAATGCTAATTTTACAGTTTATTACCGTGCATTTTACAGTTTTAAATTGAACCTCGGCTGCCAGTATTATGCTGTAAAATCAACAGTTCATTTTTTTGCAGTGTTTCGTATCAGATTTTCTTAAGCACACACCTATTTATTGCGCGATTTCTTCTTTCAGCTTCTCCCCCCGCCCTCATTTTGTCTCATCAGAGACGTTCCTTTTAATAATAGTGAATTTATTCTGTTCTTATCTTGAATATTAAAAGATATGGTACTTGTAAATCATTATAACCATCACCAGTTTCGACTAATGTTGTTTAATTCAGTAACACATGTAAAAGTGTAAATATATTTTTTTTTATTTCAAATGTGTGCAATAATGTAATGAAAAGTTTCATTTGAAATATGTAATGCTGTTCTTTACTGAGTTACCATTCAACCTCCCCTAAAAAAGTCAATAAATGTAAACAATATGGCTGTGTTTGTAAACAAGTACCAACATTTTACCCTACTTTTTTTTATTCACTGCTTAAAGAGATTAATATTTAAGGAATATTTTTATTATTATTATTATTCAACAAGGCCCACGTGTACTTCTCCTTAAACTTTCATTCTTTTCTTTTTTTTTTTACTTGTTGCTTTCGGGGATGTTTGTAGATTTAAATTTTAAAAGATTTTGTATAAAAAAACATTCTATTTAAATATTTATTCTATTACAAACGGTTTTAATTCTTTTTGAGAAAGTTGTATTTGTACTTAACTTTAAATCGTTTCAGTTCGAATTCATTAAAAAAGTTTTTAAATTGCAAATTTAACGTTACATATGGTTTAGTTTTAATTTTTATACATAAATTCTTCTGTTGACTCTACTTTGGTAAAATACTGATTCCAAAAGCTTCAGCTCATTTTCATATATAGCATTATAACTACATAAGATTGTTTCAAGCGAAAATTCTGTTAATTTTTTTTTTCGAGCGGAGAAGCGTAAAATCTCTAAAATATTATTCGCATTGGAATAAGTAACACTTTTGATAAATGCCTTAAATATTGTACAAGTAGAAATTCGAATTGTTTCAAAACTTCAATTTAGAACTTAAAAAAATCATTTTAAAAAATTGTCATCTTTATTGTGCTAGAAAGTCGGAAAATCACACGAAGCAAAAACAACATCAAATGCAAAATTTGGTTCTTATAAATTTAGTTTTCATCCTTGTTGTAAATAAATAGACTTTTTTAAAAAATAAGTTATTTAATGAGTTCTTATTAAATGCCTTTTTAATTTAGCTACTGATTCTTTCAATATTATTTCTAATTGATAAATTGAAGAAAAATGTTAACAAATAACTGCATTTTTAATGGTTCCCAAAACGATTATCAATATCTGACTCGAGAATCTGATCGTTTGACATCCTAAAAATTAGATTTGGCTAATAAGAGCCCAAAACATCGTCAGTATCTGACAAGTCTACGGGTTTTTGACATCCTTAGAAGTTAATTGTTCTAACTAACATAATAGAAACTATGGAATATTGTAACTTATGACAACTTTAACACGTGTTGATATTGAATTACTGTCAAACCTTAAAATATTCAAAATTCTTCTTTAAGAGTCTCAGAATATCCTACGATGGAATTTCTTGCAATAATTTTAATTGATTTTGAGTGTATTAGGCATATTTATTTATTCATAAAATTAAAACCTCAAAAAAGAAAAAAAAATCTGTTGTGGAAATCCGTACGTACCCATATGCAGACGTCACGAGAAAAATCACGTTGATAACTCGGAGATAGTCAAAATGAATGTTTCGAGATGTCTGTGTTCTTAAGGTACTCATGCACGTGCAGAAAGGTCAAAAAAGGTACTTCGGATTGGTTCGGATGGGAGTAAAATGGAACACTAAGTGAAAATTATTTCGTCATTGCAACATTTTCCTTTACTATGTAACAGGAATTAAAAATACATTATATTAGACACATTTGACATGAGAGCAGCAAGAGTTTATGCTCATAATGAAACATAATATGAAGATGCATTTCGAGAGCAAAATTGTTTCTAAAAATTCATTTAAATTTTTGACACGATGAACGACTGTACTTGGACAAAAGACAAAAAGAAAGAAAAAAAAAAGACTGAAAAATAATTCAGTTGATAAAAAACGTTTATATTAGTCTCGATTTATTGGATCGCCGATCTCCGAATAATTAATATCCTTGCTCATAATAATACGTGGTATTAAACTGGTTCACTTAATGTTATTAGGGATATTCATATTAATAAGCGTTTGAATATATTACAAAATTGCATCTTTTTTCGTGCGTATCAAATACATCATCTGTAATTTCACAGTTTAGAGGAAAAAAACAAGAATCACTTATCTGGCTGTTACGTAACATGTTATAAATATTGCAAAACTATCAGCAATGTGAATGCTACAACTAAATAATTTCAATTTTTCATCGCTTTATAGCACAAAATTGCAAAAATAAACCGTTGAAAAACCTTAATTAACTTCCAGCCTAAAGGTATTTATTCGATTTTTCAAAAACTGCAGTTTATTTTTATACTGCATCGAGGAAAACTCAATCGACTGTCCCCATTACTTTTTTACTTTCTTCTATACCTAATATATAGAAGAAAGTATTGGATTCGTGAAAATTTTTGAATGTCGAATTTTGACGGATTTGCACGCTTTGAGGTGCGCTGAGTCCATTTCGATCATTTTTGGAAAATGTCTGTCTCTGTGTTGTGAGTCTGTATGTGTGTGACCAGTTTTTGTGGCCGCACTAGAGCGAAAACTACTGCATGAAATCGAGCAAAATTTTTTGCACATATGTACCACCATGTGAACTGGTGCACCTGACTTTTTTTAGCGAATTCCTCCAAGAGGGTTGAGCAATCGCGCGTGTTCTGCGCTTAGGTGATTGCTATATCTCATGAAGTAACCGGCGGAATCAAACGAAAATTGGTCCATAGGTAGACGCTACTGAGTACAGGTGCTGATTCAATTTGTGTGTCAATATCTCGAAGGGGGTGGAGCAATCCAGCTTCCTTCTTATTTAATGTAACGGCTATATTTCGAGAAGTAATGAACAAAATTGAACAAAAATTGGCACTCAAGTAGACGTTATAGAGTACAAGAGCTGATTTAATTTTTATGTCAATCGCTTTAAAGGGGGTCGTGCAATCAAAAGTGCTTATTTTGTCATTGCACCTGCTGTATTTTGAGAAATATTGCTGCGATTTGGGTGAAATTTGGAATGACACTAACCCAATATGGAAGCAAGCATCGATTAAATTTTGGCGCCATTTGCCCCAGGGGAGGGTGGGGTGATTTTTGCGCTTAGTCAACAATGCGAAAAATAAATTTATTAAAAAATCGCTTTCACGCTCTGCCGCATAATCATACGACATACGACGCTGAGGATTTGCTGCATCACGAAAATCCACCGACTGGCCACCGCAGGTCAGAACCGGGGTCCTCGGCATGGAAGTCCAACTTCACGCCCCGACCAAGAAATTGTCGCACTTCTTAATAGCGATCACTGCAAAAAATGAACTGTTGTTTTTACATTATAATACTGGCAGCCAAGATTCTAATTTAAAACTGTAAACTGCACATTAATAAACTGTAAAACTAGCGACTTTACAGTTTCTTACTGTAAAGTTAACAATTTTACTGTTTATTAACGTAAAATTTAACTGTATTGTACTGTAAAAACAACAGTATTACACTGATAGCAGAGGTTCCCGTTTAAAACTGTAAAGGTAATAAACTGTAAAGTGAGCATTTTTACAGTTTATTACTGTAAAATTAGCAATATTTAGTCGATTACTATAAAATTAGCTGTATCATACTGAAAAAACAACGTTCATTTTTTGCATTGATGGTGCTTAAGATGATGAAACGCAAAAGTTTCAACAAAAGTAAAACATTCTCTTTTTCCCGATTTGTACTTCCCTATCTGTAAGTCTTTGCTCATGAACGGTTCTCTTCTTTTAAAATCGAAATACTGTCTTCTTTCTAATGTTTTACTTCCTATCTCTCTTTCCTTTTCTTTTCAACCGACTACAAAAATGAGGCGGTTATCAGTTCATACCATAATTATCTTTTTCTTTTTGTCAGCTCATTGTGCCTCATTCAGTGAACCGTGTTTCATGATTCTTTTGTCATGGTCTAACTTGTCCTTGACCATATTTATTTTCAAGAAAAAAAGTTAAAGGGAATAATTTTAAAATGTAGTTTATAAAAAAACTAAAAAATATACTTTTAGAGATAATCAAAATATTTCATGATTCTCTGATTTCCCTCTGATTCTCAAAAGTATTGAATATCCGCTTTTTCTTTTTTTTTTCAAAATGTTTTATTATAGTTAGATTTATTTATTGTTCTTTTCAGTTAACCAATCACTTTTGCCCATCTGGTAGTGAGACTGATTTGTCTTCCTTATAGCTGCAGACATTTTTGAGGTACTGCGATAGTCAAGTAGAAACTGCCAATTAATGCAACGTGTTAGGTCACTAAATCTTTTTTATGGAATATTTACGTTTATGTAGTTACTTTGGGCTTTTGAACTAAAAAGTGATTGAAAACTTCCACAACGGCACTTTTCACTATTTGAAGCTAAAAAAGAACCTCTACCGTTTGTGATAGAGGGAGCTTATTTTTACACCAATTGCTAC
Organism: Uloborus plumipes; assembly: GCA_038373865.1. Lineage (NCBI taxonomy): Eukaryota > Metazoa > Arthropoda > Arachnida > Araneae > Uloboridae > Uloborus > Uloborus plumipes. The sequence goes on along the minus strand of JAXGGA010002471.1, from coordinate 78,927 downwards.
CATATCGTGAATTTCAGTTTTTATTTCAGTCTGATACAGTTGAGGTCGCTTACATGAATCACGTTTGTTCTACAGAGTTTTGATTCAATAAAGCGACTAATACAGTAGAACTGGATTCTGTTCTGTTTTCTACGACTTTATTCGTTAAAGCTGCTGATTCAATTAACCAGCGTCCATTGCATTCTAAACAAAATCTCCCCTTGCTTAGAAGCAGGGTTCGCCGGGAAAACCCGCTATGTCGGTTAAGTGGGTTTTTGCAAAATTATTGCACATTGAGAACATTTATTTTAGAAGTTAAAAATGCAAGACAACGTGTCCAAAAGTACAAATAAAAAGTTTAAAAAGAGTTAGAAAACTAACTCTTTTTAAACTTTTATAAAGATTATTATTCTTCTTTTATAAAGATTTATTATTTTTCTTAAACTTTTATATTTCCTAACTATGCTAGAGTTTTCTAACTCTTTTTAAACTTTTTATTTGTACTTTTGGATACGTTGTCTTGCATTTTTAACTTCATTAATTGTTCAAAGTTTTCGACTGCTTTTCTTACAAATTTATTTTAGAAAAAAACTAAATATTTCGATCAATACCAAATCTAGAAAATGGTTTTCGAAAGAAAATTATCGCTGCAACATTTAAATTTCCCAACTTTTCCTCTCAAAATATACCCTTAGAGAAAGATAGCTCTTGAGCAATTAAACTTGAATGAAATAAACTATTTCGAAATAAATGAGGACGTTGAAAACTTTTTTTAAAGTTCTGTTTGCTACCCTGCCGTTACATCACATGTTGCTTAGCCCTTTTGTTTCACAACTGTGTAATAAATGACATTTTAGTGAGACATAAAATCTATTTTATCCAAATGATTCACGTGTCTAAGAATGTAAAAAGCAATACTGTTTATCAGTACTAGAGTAAAGATTACTGAAAGAATTTTCTTACTTCCTTCATACATTTTCAGATATTTATGAGGATAAAAAAGAACCTCACTTTTTATTCATTTTTTGTTGTATTTGTTCATGTGGATAAATTTGTATAGTTCAATTTAAAAAATTTAAGAGGAGTATATTTGAGTATCATTCACTTGTCAAACAATCAAACACAAACAAGGCTTGCTAATAGAACAGCTTTACGCCAGAACTTTCAGTTTAAGCAGATTTTTTTTATAAGCAACTTTAAAAAATATGCACTAATATAACATCAATGAATAAATACTAACGAAATGTATTTATTTGAATGTCATTTTTCACCACGTAGTAATTAATTCCATAAACATATCAATAGTTCTAAGAGCACTCGAATATAATCTAATAGAATAAATTGATGGTGATTTTAGAGTGTTTGATTTTTCAGAGTAACAATTTTCAGTAAAAGACTAACCGGGAAAATTTAGACGAAAGATATGAACGCTCCAGAATTTTTCATAGATATTTGATGCATTAAAGTAAGGCGACGTCATCTCGAACCTAAATTTTTGGAAGGGGAAATAATTCTAATTTTTCCAAATGTAACTCCGAGTTTTTCCTAGTGATGAAGAAAGAAAAGAAAATAAAAAATAAAAACGTACCTACAATACATGCGTACGTATATCTAAGAAGAAAGGACATTAAACAACATTAAAAAATGCTTCAAAAATAGAGTACTGGTAGCAAAATTTCTAAATCGTCCATTAAAATTTGCCGAATGAGAAATTTTTTGGTCATTGGGAGGTCATAGTAACCTTCCATGAACTCCTATCGGGGCATCCTGAAGAGGAGGCTTGAAATAAATGTTGAATTTATCGCTCACATTAACTTTTTAGGTGATATTTATTTCGTTTGCAAAGCCAATAAATGAATAAAATATTTTGGTTGCAATTTTATTAAAAATGGGAAAAAGAATATGAGCTCTTTAACGTTAACGAAAGATCTGATGCTTTTTAAAAATAAAATAAAAGTAATTTACCGGGTGACGATGCAAAAAAAAAGAGAAAAAAAAATCAAATAATCTAAACGTTGCGCAACTTGTTAAAAATTAGTCTAGTTTTATGTGAGGTCATTTTCCTCTACAGATTCATCGCAATCTATCTTCAATTGCGCACAGGCGGGCGGTTTTTTTTTCTTTCATTGATTACTTTTTGCAGTATCATAAATGTCAGTTTGAAGTAATACAGATTTTTTTTTTTTTTATTCCAGAGCATATGTGCTCTGAACTTAATTCCTAACTTATCTGTGAAATTTACCACACGTAATGGGAACATGTTTATGACTGCATATTATATGTGAGTATAGAAAACAGTTAATTATATCGTGTATCATAAATTTATGTTATTAACATAACACGAGACTTAAAACTAAATAACCTCATACTGTTATAAGAGTAAATGTTCATATTGTTTAGTGAGGGGCAAGAAGAAAATACAGTAGAATCTCGTTCACTCCGTACACGCTTAAAACGAATTACTGCTAAGTAAGTGCTGCGACATCGATGTCGATGTTTTGGAAACATCGATGTTTTTGTTAAAACATCGATATTTTTACCATCGATGTTTTACTGTTGATGTTTTTCGAGCATCAATGTTTCGAGATCTATTTTTTTTCGATGTCGCTATTTATATTTCAGCAAAAAAGATGCCATAAAAATGCTTTTTTTTTTAAACTATTGGATAATGAATGGTGTAAATTGTTTTGTATAACATCTACGAGCCTTTGAATTTAATAAAGTAGCATTTGCTTATTATTCATTTTTATTTCATCCATGCTTTTGGACTGATAGATGCAAATGCTGGTGTGTTTAAAAGTTCAAGCTCTAACCTTCAGAGGGGGAAAGGAAGCAATGACTGGGAAAAAAATACGTTTTATTATTGTTTCTTCTATTCTGAAGTTGTTTCATTATTATCTCTTGCTTCGTAGAAAAAAAATTGATGATTTCACATGTTTTCCTTCATTCGTTAGTTTTACTTAGTTTCTTCTAGTTTAACTCATTCCGATATTGTTTAGTTTAGATAAGTTTCAAGAAGATTTTTATGTAATCTAGCTTCATTATTGCCCTTCTTTGACCATCTTATTTTAGTATCATCTGTCTTTTATGAACATTTTTTTTCAAATTACAGTTTCATTATTTGTCATTTCCTTTTAAACTTGTTGTCTTATTGTTTTTAATTTATTGTGTTTCATGTTTACTTCTAAAATATGAACTTGTAGTCAACTTTTTACTTTTCAGTTTATTCGCTCGGAAAGTTTTCTTTTTTTTTTATTTTGCATTTGACAGTGTTTTTATTATTAGTATTACTGTTATTGATTTGCGTAAAAACTTGCTTCAACACTAGCTCGTCTACATAACAGCAAACACTAGTTATTCGTTTCTTTGTTTAAATAAGTACGTAAACTTTTCTATTCACTGTAAGAACTTCATTTAAAGTTGTAAATTTAACATTTTTTACTTTACTGCAAACTTTGGTGTAACTTTTTTTTTTAATCAGTTTGTTATTAATTGACTTCATTCTCAGGTTTTACAATTCTTTAAAATTGCTCAAGATTGTACTTTTCATAATGTATTATTTTGATTTTCACAAGATTTTGTTTCAGTTCAACGTTTCATATCTTTTAATATGGTCATTATCATCATTATAATTTCTAACCATTTTATATATTATATATGCACATTAGGGTGGATCAAAAAAAAAATTTTTTGCTACGGACCAAGGCGCACCCTACTTTTTTTACATTTATGCATAAGATCACTCCCCTAAAATTTCAGCTCCCTACTCTTAATGGAAGATACAGTGCGTTTCGAAATGATAGGTCCACCAGTAAAAACGAAAGTCATGCTGGTAAAAAAGGTTGTATTGTGTACGAAGTACTATTTTATAAACTACATTACTCTATTCAATGTAAAATATCTCATAAATAACTTACAAATAATAGGAATAATGAGGAAAACTAAAATTAGATGAAACAGCTGTTTCAAAAAGATAGGTCCACTGAACCAAGCATCAAATAAATGTTGAATTAATAAGATTTTTCTGATTTTTTTTTCTGAATAAGCTCATAAATCCTATTTGGCATGGTTTCTACAAGTTTTTGCAAACAATTTGTCCCGATTTTTGACCATTCGGAGGAAATAGCCCTTTTTAAGTCTGCAGTACTCTTGTACTGCCTTCCGCCTGCTTACACCGCTCTTGCGAGTATACCCCACATGTTTTCTACTAGATTCAGGTCGGAGCTGCAAAGTGGCTAATCGATAATATGCACAGCATTATCCAGAAACCATTCAAAAGTGGACTTTGCAGAGTTCAGAGGAGCATTGTCCAGTTGGAACAAGAAGAATGAGAACCCAATGGGTTCTGATTGTGGAATAAAATATTGTTCAAACAGCTTGTTATAGCTAGCAGCATTCAAACGATTGTCTGCAAATGCTATATCAGTTTTTCCTATCCCTCTGAATCGGGCACACGCCATAAAGGAACCACCATCAGCTTGCCTCTTCGAGAATATCTGGCTATCGTTACGCAGAACGTGGTAGTAATAATGCCAACCATCTGGACCATCCAGGTTGAATTCCTTTTTATCACTGAATATCACACGATGCCTATCTCGTTTCCAGGACATCACTTCCTGCGCGAATTTCAATTTCTTTTCTTTGTGCTTTTTAGTCAATTTCGGAGCCGCTTTTCTCTTCAAGTAAACTAAACTGCCAAACTTCTTTACCGCTCTGTGGACTGTAGATTTTCATATTGAAGGGTTTAGTTGTGTGGCCTAAGTGGATATGCTCATTATTTCCAGTTTTTAGGTCCCTTACGATAGTGCTTCCTTGTCGGGGTGTCACTTTTGATGGGCGGCCAGATGATTTTTTACTGCTATAAGCATTTCTAAATAGCAAAAAATTGTTTGCAACACTTTGCGATCTGTTTAAAAGATTACCTATTTCTCTATTCGATTTTCCAGACTGTTTAAATGCATCAAATTTCCCCTGCTCAACCAGCGAAAGACTGCAATGACAACCCGTTTTGTTTGACTACAAAGTGCTGTTCAAATCTGCTTAAATACCTCCACAGTAGAAAGCATAATCCCGTAGTAATACTAAGCAACGATACTTATGCAAATTTTTGGAAATAAACGTGGTTGGGGCAAAATTTCTGAAGACGGACCTATCTTTTTGAAACGGTCTGAAAATGAAAATTTGCATCAAATAAAAAGAAATGATTTATAATTTAAGAAATTTTATCAAACATAGTTATAACAATTACAGATAGATAATCACTATCAAAAAAAGTGATTCTTATTCTCAATTAAGAGTCGAAATTTAGAAAAATAAGGGTGGACCTATCATTTCGAGACGCACTGTAGTGCTCAAACACCCTTAATTTTTATGCTTTTTCGTAATTTTCACAATTTTTGAGTTTTTCCAACTAAAGAGACCATTTTCTTGGAAGAGATTTTTTTTTCAATTATTCTCATTTTCCAACTCATAAATATTAGTTCAAACAATTGGAAAGTTTCTTAATCGTTTGAATACATATAGCAACACCTTTGATACAATAGATTATTTATTAGATCGCAGCATACAATGTAGATTGCAGTACTACTCGTCTACATGTTGTGCTATGATTTTCAAAACTTACGCTTGCCAAAATAGAGTTCTGGAAGAGCTGTGCAAAATGTTTATTATGTTTTTAAAGTAGTGGGATGCAGAGAAGAAAATTGCAAGATTTCAAGTTTTAAGCTAATAGTGCGAACAGTATCACAAGAAGAATGAATTAAATTATAAAAACTAATTGCACAAAATAAACTATTGTAGCTAGTCTGGCATAGAACTAATCTGAAATTTAGGCAAAGATATTTACTTCATGCTTACTTTGGCCATCATATTCCTCACAAGTTCTATTCTTTTAATAACTTTAAAGCGAAAAAATGTTTGGCAGAGAATTAAACAAACAAACAAAAAAAGAAAAAAACGAATGTTGCACATATAACTTAAAAAATACTTCAACAAGTTTGAAACTTCAACTGTAAGCTTTTTATAATTTTATAGATGGATCTATGATCACTCTGGCTGATTATAAAGAGATAATTGAGTTATTATTAGTCAATTATCTGAGAAAATCCAGTCTCTTATATGCCTCAAAATATGTATGTTCCAATATAATAAAGAGATTTTTCATATAATCTAATCATGAGAGAAAAAACCTAGGTACAACACTTCCTACAGTTTTAGCACCTTTTTGTACAGTAAAATAAATAAATTGAACTTTAATAGATGCTCCATTTGCTATTAAAACTTCTGGGAATATCTAAACTTGGAAAAAACCTTCATAAGATATGAACGACATGGAAATTGAAATACCAACTAGGAAAGTTTTATTAAAGTACTTGTGACACCTTCTGGTGAATTAATTAGTTTGACGTAGTTTTCTGTATCAAATTCTAGTTGAAAGAAAAGCAAGTTATTATAAAAATAAAGATGTGAAATATAGCAAGTGTAGTACAGAACAATTGGATTTTTTTCAAACATGAATATTAGGGATTATTTTCTAACATGCTTCGTCCTACGCCCCAACGAATGCAAATATAATATCAATCACAGAATCAAAAAAAAAAATAAATAAATAAAATAAATAAATAATGGTGAATAACGTTGCTGAGGAAAATGTTCAAATAATTCAAGAATTTAACAGTTTTTTCAATAATGAAAACAATAAGCAGTTTTTTTTACCTGCTGTTGAAGAAAATTGAGTACTTATCCTTGCTGAGACAATAAAATATTCAATACTAAAAGTCTCTCTCTCTCAAAAAAAAATCTATATATAAATATACATAGAAAGTTGAATTGCATAGCAAGAAGTTTAAATATTTTGGCCTTAATTAAAAACTTCAGTATAACAACACTGCTCGACACAAAATGAACTTCAAATGTATCCGACACTTTTCTTGCTGTTTCTTATGTAAAATGCTCTACTCAATTCAAATATGATTTCAGTTTCCCCCTTCACGGTAATAGCTCGAACACAACTGGAATGAATATAAATAATACTGAATGGTTCTTTATGGAAGAAAATCAGCGGCGGGGGGGGGGGGCGACTCATATGTAACATGCGATGTTTCCAAGGTTAAAAAAAAAAATTACAGCTTGAAAATTTTTTTAGACGTGGGAGTCATAGAAGGCAGTCCGATATTATTGTGTTGAACAAAAAAAGCAGCAAAATTTTGAAGCTGGAAAAAATGAGGAAATGATAGGTTAAAGGTTTTATGGAGGGAAGGGGAAAATACCCCCATGAGTCTCCCTACTTGCAAAAAGTGTTTATGATTTTGAACTTTTCACCTCTCTAGCCCTATAGAAGAATGTTAATGGTAAATATAATGCTTCCTTCCCCTCCAAATAATATCTATGAAATTGCCGAAATCTAATGAAAATAGGAGGGGAGGGGGAGCTATTTTCGAAAAGTGGGAGGCAATGGGGGAAAGGGGTGGCCATATCAGGATTCAGGGGATCATTGAGCATAAGAATCAGGAAGAATGATAGGAAAACACCCGGATTTTTTTTTTTTTTTTTTGCCGCTCAATCGAAAAACGCTTGAAATTGACAGAAACTGGAGAACTATGTGAGCTTTGAGCACCGTCTTTTTATTTAAGTAGGAGGTTGAAATTTTGGCAGTATATTAGGTTGGATAAAGGTAAAAAAAGGAGCCACCGCCGTGACCTCTAGGACAAACTTTTTTTTTTACCATATAGGTTTGTGAACCACCCTAATGCACATATTACCCCACATATAGAACAACCATTTATGGTTTGGCCTTAAAAAATGTTCTTTATTGAATATCAAATAAATATATCTTTCTCGGATTCTATCTCTGATTTTTTTTAATGTGAATTCAAGTGCAAAATAAATTTCAATTTGTTTCAATAAGTTATTGCAAAAACTGTTTCGTCAATATGAGAAAGTCCTTTGACATATTTCAAACGCAGTACTTTAATCACAATTTCGAATTATGAAAGATAAAAGCTTTAGCATTAACACAGTTCTCTTTTTGTACGCCATTAAATAATTCAAGATATAATAATTACTTATTGATAAGTTCGATATTCATAAACCGTCCTTTTACATGTCAAAAGTTCTAACGAAAAATAAATAGATCGGATAATTTCCAGCAAATATTTGACAACTATAATTACATTCTTTTCTTCTAAGACATAAAGAGCTTCTTTCAACTCCTTGAAGTCGTTGCCATTGATACATAAGAAACTTTTTGGAAAATCAATAGAAATATGACATTCCATATCTCTAATAAAGTGAGCTAAAATAGTCATTCTAAAATATTAAATAGATGCATGGATGAAAATAGTGGTGCTTAAAATAAGATAAGATGAGAATTCAGACCATTTGTGAAATGTGAAACTCAAGTGGACACCACCAACTTTCAAGTTTCGATTTCTTTTTGTCAGTTTTTACAGAATCAACTGGAATAGTAGATATTTACTTGTATTTACTAGCTTACTTAATTATATTCGATAATACCAACGCTGATACTCACGTAATTTAGTTTTGATGTGTGTTGTGCATTGTAATTAATACAAGTTAAGTAATTTGTGCAAGTCGTCTTCAATGTTAATTTATCCTCAAGAATCGCAGAACTCGGTTACTTTTAAAGGAACCCAATCTCCAGAGTCAAAAAGTAATGAGAAGTGAGTTTTATTTGTTAATTTGATTTTGAAGTGTTTACTATGTATGCACTTAAGCAAATTGACCGATTACCGATTAATTGGCTCGTCCAATTGATGATTAGGATAATTATTTTCAATAAACTACCAATTTCACCATCACTGTTATTTTTTTCTTTCGCAATTCCGATTTTAGTTATGTACTTACGAATTTATTTCGAAAAAAAGATTTATTAATACTCTTTTATTAGTTTCACTAGTGGGTTTGTTTGTCAGTATGTATGTAACTCTGAATAAAAGATAAAATTTACGTTCTTTACAAATTTAAAAGTAATATATTTAATACTATTATTAATACTGAAAGGCTAAAATGTATTACATGCTGATGTATTATAAGTGTTTCAGTTGTTTGTATGTAACTCTGAATAAAAGATAAAATTCACGTTCTTTGCAAGTATGAAAGTAATATATTTAATACTATTATTAACACAAAAGGCTAAACTATGTTTCATTTTGATGTATTACAAGTGCATGTTAGTTTGATTAACTCTAAAATCGTATTTTTTAGGGGTTTTTTTAACTATAATATAGTTATTTTTCTCAATTTTCCTCATTTTTATCAAAATAATTTCAAAATTTCATCCAATTTTTTAAACCAATCTTCATATTGTTTTTAATGATATTGTATTCGAAAATTACAGAATTTACACATTGGTAACCATGTTAACTATACTAGATAGCAACTTAAGTTGACGTCACTACGGGCGGAGCCAATAAGAGCTCACAAGCAGTTAGCGATCTCCTCTAATTCGCCAAGTAGGCTGTGACGTTTTATCTAGCTCATTTTTCATAGGCTAACGTCACGCGGACGTCACGATGTTATTGTCAAAAAACCTTGCAGTGTAGTATAAGCAACATGAAAATTCGAAAAAATAAATAAAGGGAAGATTTGGTGATTAACTTTCAGGAGTGTTTTTAATTTCATTTCATTCATTATTCTTATTCCTTGTTAAAACTAGAGGTTATCTAAAAGCACTATGCTAAAGAGAAAAATACCGGCACATGAAAACTCTTTTAACATTGTCGATATGCATCCCCCCCCCCCCAAGCCCAATGGTGCAAATTCCCCCCCCCCCAAATTCTAAAAACCTTTTTTGTGATTTTTTTATTTTTATTTTTACCCCTCTTTTTAATTAATTTATTTTTTTAAGTATTATTTCTCTATTTTTTTAATATTCTTTATTTATTTTTTTAAAAATAATTTATTTATTTTTTAAAATTATAACGATTATTTTTTTACATATTATTACTTTTTCGAACGTACTGATTATGTGCAGAATATAATCGCTTTTTTTTCCCTTACAGACATTCTAAGCGCACAAACACAAACACACACACACACACACACACACACACACACACACACACACAAAATAAATTAATAATTTTATAATATAAAGAAATAATTTAAATTAAAAAATAAAACAATAAATGACTTAAATTTAAAAAAAAGTGAGTAAATAATTTAAATTAAAAAATAAATTAATGAATGATTAAATTTATAAAAAATTCTAAATAATTTTCATTTAAAAAAAATAAATAATTTAAAAAAATAAATAAATTAGTTTTAAAAAATCCCCCCAAAAATTTTGATGGCGCAACTTGCACCATAATCCCTTCCCCCTGTGGGCACCCCTGTTGATATGTGTATGTTTATTCAAAATAGGAACATTATTATTTTTTAAATAAATTTATATCAACTTTGAAGATTATTTTTTTGTGTTTCATTCTTTGAATTATTTGTTTCGTCCTTACTGTAAAACACATTCATACTACGTGTTACTGTAAAGATTGCAGAAAATTAGATTTATTTACTGTTAGTTCAACTATTCGTCATAGTTTTTGTGAAGGTATACTTTAAAAAATAATAGTTAAAAATATATTTTCCACCCGTTACTCTATACTACCGATTAATCGGGGCATCCCTAGTGTTTACTAGTATTCTAGTCTTCCTAATGCGGGCTTCATTAGCCATTGAAATCTCGCATTTTATGAAACTAAACCTTGACATGATTTTTTTCGCGTGCAAAAGAAGCATTCATATTTTAAAAAAATGTCTGCCCATTGTATTTATTGTTATACTCCTTTTATTGATACTAGCGATTCACAAATTAATTGTCAGTTCTTGTTAATCGGTCCCTTAACCAATTTTTTAACTGAAATTACTGTAAGTAGACCGAGAACTGGGAACAATGCTGCATGAATTCATGAACATGAATTAATGCAATTTTATGCTACAAAAGGTAACATTCATTATAAGTTAATAATAACAAGAATAATAATTATAATTAAAAAAGGAAAAATCCTTCATTGTTTTTCCCCTCTTTTTTAAACAGAATTTTAAAAAATGCAGTAATTAAGGCTGCACTGTTATAAGTTCCTCATTGTGAGTCAAAAATTTCATTCACTTTGGACGACAGAAGTAGGGTACAAATTCACTTGAAAAAACCCAATCTGTGTGATATACAGATCGAGCTAATAAAAGCATGTTGAAAAAAAGAGAGAGATGAGTTGAATTCATCTACTGATCAAATGCTCATTTTCTGTTTCTTAAGGAAATAAATGAATCTGTGACCTCCATTAAAATTGTAAGTATAATATGCTCATATTGTTGCAGTAATAAAATTCATTATAATGCATTTATTATATCGCACCCTTGCTTACAAAAATGCCACAACTCAAGAAACTAAGTTTTCCAGGAATTACAAAAAACTGTTCCCGGGCTGACTAGGCACATTTTAGTATTTTTTAATTTGTCAATATGAAGATCGATGTATCTCAAACTATGATCGTTAGTTACGCACGTTACTCTACGACGGCTGGACGACAACTCAAGATGTGGCATTTCAGTGGAAGGGGTCCTATGCATCTTGATAACAACAAAACGCCATAACTGCCCTTTGGCGGCTGATTTTTCAATGCAACTTCTGACTCTTTTGAAGATTGGTAGAGACGTGTAAACTACGTCTAATGACGGTCATAACTGAAAAGTTACAATTTTTGAGTTGTGGCACTTTTGTAGCAAGGGTGCGATATGTATTCCTAATAATGCGTTTGCAAACTATAATGTGAAAACACAAGCGTAAAACTTAAAATTCTACTACAATTTATAGTATATGACATCTTTTTCATGTTACAGTACTCCGTTTGGAGCTCAAAAATGGGACGTAAACGCAAAAGAAGAGACCAAACTAAAGTGAGTGGAGGTTAATTATTTTTATTTGTCATCAGCTTATCCATTGACATCATAAACTTCCATTTTTTTTCGCTATACTTATGCCTGATAAAAGTCACAGTGAATGTTAAATCTCAAGACTCTTAATCCTGAATTTACACTGGAAGAACATCCAAAAGGCACAGTAAGAACGTAAAAAAGTATAAACGATGTACACAGCTTCTGCACTGATAAAACTACTGGTTGCATGTGGCTCCTTTAACCCATTAATGCCTGACATTTATATTCCAAAGATATTTTGTATACTGGTTACAAAGTGTTTAATGGACAGGAAAAATAATAAAAAAAATATTAGGTAAAATATAATTTTTTTATTAAGGAAAGAAGATTCGTCCCTTAAAAGTTACAATAGACCCCAGAGGGTACATACTTTTTTACTAAATTTTTTTTCTGCCTACGATATAATATTTAAAAAGACATTTTATAGGAAGAAATAAAATCAGCAATGAACATAAACTGGGAAGCTGGGAATAACTTTGAAAACTTAGCTTTTCTTCTTGAGATTGTGAACGATGTCATTTTTGATAAAGGTCATATTAAAACTGCTACAGGACACACTTCACAATGGTTATGTGCTGCAATCTGTTAATAGAGAATTGAAACAATGCCAAGGTACTAATTGAACACTATTATTTGGTTGAAATGTTCATTTTGGGAAAATTCAGACCCTGTTTTGGACCGTCCCTAAAAAGAGTCGCTATAGGCACTAATGGGTTAAGGGTGAAAAGTTGTAGCACCAGCGGCATCCCTGAAGTGTGCCACTTGACTAATTATGGCACCCTTGAAAGTGCCATATGGAGTCAAGTGGCGCCTATTGGGTACCTTATGGCTCTCAATGGGTAACACGTCCTTTATTCCCAGACTGCCCCAATGGGTGAAACATCCTTTTAGGGTGGGTACCTCATGGGTGATATATCCCTGCACCTTTAGGGTGCCATCATCATCATCATCATCAGCAGCAGCAACCGTTGACAATCCACTGGATATAGGTCTTTTCCAGCTGCTTCCAATTATTCCTGCTGGTTGCTTTAGATTTCCATTGGCATAGGAAGCTTTTACTGGAAAGGTGTAGGCCAAAATCCTCCACGCTGGCCCAATACGGGTTGGAGGAAGCCCATCCACGTCCGTTCGCTTGTACTAGACATAGTTACTAACAGGTTGCACCACGTTGAAGGCGTGGATTGGACATTAAGCTACTATTCCAAGTTGGTTCCTTCAAGATTTAAAAGGCAATTGAAGGGTCTTCCCCTTGAAAACGAGTAGTAGCTATTAAACAACCCTAGGGTGCCATAGGGAGCCTAATATCTCCTTCACAGGTGCCATAGGGAGTCAAGTGGTACCCTTCAGGAGGTGCTGCTGGTGCTACAACTTTTCACCTTTAAATGTGCCACATGCAACCTGTGATTTTAACAGTGTGGCGGTAGTAGTGAAAATTGATTTAAAATATCGAATTTGTTTTACTGGTTTGAAATACATTCCAACCTTTTAGCTTTCGAATGATATTGATACACTGCGATGCAAAAGTTTAGACAAAATGCAAATATGTGAATAAGAAGAAAACTATTCAACGAAATGCTTTCAAATTTCTACTGCTGGTACACAATATGTTCCCAAATATGTGTCTGGAGTTCTTATAACTATAACTGGAATCAAATTTTGGAAATTACAAAAGACATTTTTTTACATTGCTGCAAAAGTTTAGACAATAGTCAGATTTTATTCAAATATCCCTTGAAATGTGATTGGTGGAGGAAATGCGGGACTGTATTATTCATTTATAAAGTGCAGAGATTGCTGAATAAATAATCAAAATCTCAAAAGCTCTGTAGTTCTCATGTACAGAAGACGAGAAAGTTTGGAAGCCGAAATTTGAAAATGAACCTACTTTATTAATTTTTTGTCTTTTAAATCGGCTCTAGTATGGTAGTACATTGTTTTTTACTTTGTGGAGAGCAAATTCAGACATGTTCATCGATCAAAAAGTCCAAGAAAAATTATATTTCTTAAGGATGAAGGAATTGAAAAAACGGCTCAGACTGACGATTCGCCCCTAAATCCTACAAAACTTCAACTTGGGTCAAAAACAGCACGTGACAGCATAAGTAGATGAACAACTTTATCGGAATGCATAAAAAAAAACAAAGAATTGTGCCTGAGCCTTTTCGGACAGAGTGTCCCAAATAAGCCAGATTTTAATGTGAAAAGCAGCATATGTATCATCGCGACTAAAAAATGAATGGTACTTTCTTTGATAAAAATTATAAAAATTGGGATGGCCTAGATGGATTATAGTTCTTTTCGCGGGACTTGAAAAATATCCAATGATCATATGCTGTGCTGCTTTTACCAATAAAATCTGGCTTATTTGGGACACTCTGTTTGAAAAGGCTCAAGCACAATTCTTTGTTTTTTTTATGCATTCCGATTCAGTTGTTCATCTACTTATGCTGTCATGTGCTGTTTTTGATTCAAGTTGAAGTTTTGTAGGATTAAGGGGCGACTCGTCAGTCTGAGCCGTTTTTTCAATTCCTTCATCTTTAAGAAATATAATTTTCTTGGACTTTTTGATCGATACGCATGTCTGAATTTGCTCTCCACAAAGTAAAAAACAATGTACTACCATACTAGAGCCGATTTAAAAGACAAAAAATTAATAAGTAGGTTCAATTTCAAATTTCGGCTTCCAAACTTTCTCATCTTCTTTGCACGAGAACTAAAGAGCTTTTGAGATTTTGATTATTTATTCAGCAATCTCTGCACTTTATAAATGAACAATACAGTACTGCATTTCCTCCACCAATCACATTTCAAGGGATATTTGCATAAATCTGACTATTGTCTAAACTTTTGCAACAATGTAAAAAAATATCTTTTGTAACATCCAAAATTTGATTTCAGTTATAGTTATAAGAACTCCAGACACGTATTTGGGACCATATTGTGTACCAGCAGTAGAAATTTGAAAGCATTTCGTTGAATAGTTTTCTTTTTATTCACATATTTGCATTTTGTCTAAACTTTTGCATCGCAGTGAATCTTTTTATTGTATTGGAAATATTTCTATAACTATGACGTGTGTTTATTTTTTTTTCTTCTACTTTTTTAAAAATTACTATGAGCTAAAATTCTCGATTACTTAATCAACTTCTTAGGAGACATTATTTTGCAAATTCGTCCGTTTGTTCAGAAATTACAATATAAGTGACTAGTTTATCGCAATATTTTTAATAACGTAATAATATTACTGAGAAACTACATTTTTTTTTATGAAATTAAAGTGTAAAAATCTGATGCCTTTCCTCACTATACTCCTTGTACACGAATTTTAAAAAAATCGCTGTATTTTAATAACTCAAAAAAAAAAAAAATGGTTGCGCGTACCAATGCACGTGCTTCAGAAGCAGGAATGCTGCTGTTGTTATTTCTGAAACCACTCGGGTACCCTATCCCGGGTAGATACATCTACCCACTTTAAGGCGGAATATGTACGGCTTCCGTTTTTACGAGCATCATTAAGGTGGAAGTCCGATTTTGTTCAACACACATGCCATAAGACCCATTTATAAAGCAGAGACAGCCATTCACAACACAGTCATTCACACAAAGGGAGGACAAGGACAGGAGAGAGTGGAAGTACATCCATGACTGAGTCGGGATTCGAACCCGGGCCAGCGCATCATGATCAGGTTCCTCTGACCATTAGACAAAGAGTAATAATACTTCTTAAATGTATCACTTTTTAGATTCTCCCCTACAAGGTGGAACGTGTTAAGAAAGGTACAATGGAGTCTTATTGTAAGTAACAAAGAAAAGGTACTAATGCCCGTACATTCGTAGGTATATATGCAGGTGCAAACAGTGAGTGGATAATTTTCAGCGAAAACATTACTTCCTGTACTTTTCACAAGGAGGTATAGAGTTTTATCACATAAACAAGAAGGAAAAACTAAAATACTAAGCACAGTTTTGTTGTTCTTACTAACTGAAGTTGTCTCTCTCTCTCTCTCTCTTTTTTTTTTTTTTTTTTTTTGTGAAAGTGGTGGCAAAACTTTCCAAAAAACCTTACGTATTCAAAAATTATTCCTAACTTATTCAAAAAAAAAAAAAGTCGGATATGTCAGTCTGTTCTCAAAACGGAACTTCTACATTCGAAATCTCTTCCTCATAGACGCTGAATTTCGCCTATGTACTGGTCCCTCTCCAACAGTTCGAGACTTGAATTACATCTTCTTCTTAGAAATGGTTGCGTAGCTAGCATTTTCAACTAACAAATAGAAAGCAGTTTGTCACAAATTTCACCAAAAGTAACTGGAATATAAATACACACTTTTTTTCAAACGGGGCTGCGAACTGGCCCATTTGCAGATCTAGTGCCTTCCCCAAGACCAGCAATCATTTTTAATGTCACACTACTATCGGCAAAGGTTATTGCCATAAGAATCTTGATATCGATAGTTTCCCGGCTAGATGGGTGCACAGGCTCTATTCTATGCGAAAAACTTTGAAGAATCTGATTTTGCGAAACGAACACTGGAGGGATTTTTTACATGTCGCAAAATCATACGACATAGACATTTTTCATTTTCTGTACCTTAAAAAATCCACCGACTGGAAGTATATTTGGTCCTGCTCCTTGGGCGTGAGAGGACAGTCTTAACCATAACAACACCACTCTGTCGACCCCTTTTTTTCTGTTGTGCCTAGATATTTCAGTTTCTCTTTATTATTTTATGCATTAATATTTCAAAATTTTGACACAGTCTGAGTTTTCTAAATTTTTTCAGAGATTAAATACGCTAGAACATTTCATCTTTTAATGGTATGACTTTCTTTTCCAGGCGCTCTCTGACCATAAAAGCAAAAGTGAGCCTCGGAATAGCCATCGTCTTGGTTTGCCTCATCATTGCTCTCTTACTGGTCTTCTACCTGATGCCCAGTGACGTCAGAACCTATTGGTTTCCTGAATACCAATCTGACTCTGAACTTGGAGTCTACCAGCTGGCAGCGGTCTCTTCTGATGCAATTCCCTGCTCAGCTATTGGAAAGTAAGCAACGGTAGAAACTTTTTCGCAGTAAAGGAATAGGATTCGAAAGCTCCTTTAAAAATCCTCAATACTCCTTTATTAAGGAAAAGTTTTTGAAGAGCTTTTCAAGCACCTACGTTTTAGTACTGACTGTTTCAAAACTCCTCAGTTTTTAATTTGCAACTTTATAACCTTCCTTTATGACAGTGTCGCTCAAAACATATCAATTTTCCCACTTTTCCCCTCAAACAAATATCACGACTCTGATCACTAGTCAATCTTTTCTCCATCTAACAACAATAAAGATGTAGAAAAATTCAGTTACTAGAATTTTTATTTCGAAAAATTCCGGTTTAGTTTTTTGGATTTCATTCTTTCCCATAGTATCATCAAAGATGACTTTTAATTGCGTTTCAAGAGCTTCCATTTCAAAAAATTTCTAAGGAAGAACCCCTCTTGGGACTTTTCATGGCATCGTCAAGGATGGTCTACAATGTCGTTTTTGGAGCCTCAAGTAATGGAACCCCTTCTTTTCTCCTAATAATAAAAAAGGTGACTTGTAAATGCGTTTGTAAGAGGGTTTGAGAGGGGGGGGGGGGAACCTTCACTCCTAGAATAGTTGTTCTACTGTAAAAATAATTTCATTTCAAAGTAAATTGTTTTCAAATTGCTGAAAAAAAGTCTTTCAAAATCCCATTTTTCTCCTTCAGTTTTATTTCAAAATATAAGTACGAACCCTAAAAATAAGTAAAGAAGCTGATTGAGGTACATTTGAGCCTGAACTCAAAAGGATGGGGTGGGGTAGAATGGGTTAGTTTATATTTGACTCAATGTAAACACAAGTTTAAAAAATTTCATGAAAACCAAATTTGTAAAAATATTTCTTTGTTTTTCGGCAATAAATTTCAATCTTAAAATATTTCTCTCGTAAATTAAACAATAGAACGAAAATGTTTTATTAGCTTGAAAGACCACTATAATAGTTGATTATGCACTCCCCTTCCCCCGAATAAAGTCTTCGTCACTTCGTAACTTTAATGCTAAAACTATAGGAACCCCCGGAAAATACTGCACATTTTTTTCAGCAGTGAAAGCAAAGATGTGACTTGAATCAAAGCAAATGTAAAAACCTTCCCATTTTTCGACTTTCTGTGAGAAGATTGAAGTTTCTGAATTACCTTTTTATCCAAAGAAAGATTTCTTTTTTTATATTACTTCATTCTGTCTAGTCTTACATAGCTGCAGCAAGATACAAAATAACGCAAGTATTTGAGAGCTATAAAAAGTTCTGGTTCTGACTTTGCAAGTCGTTTAAAGTGACAGAATAAAAAGAAAAATCAACTCTCATTTCAGTACGCTGCAATTTCAAAATTCAAAATCCACATTTTTGTATGCATAGTTATATTCACGTTACAAGATATTTCCATATTAAATTGGCCTTGCTTGCAACTGAACGGTAAAATGACGTCATTTTGTCAAATAATCGGTTTAGGATGAATCGAAATTTGGATGTCTTTCTTTTCTTTTTTTTTCTATTTTTTAGGATAAAAAAGAAAAAAAAAGGGGGGGGGGTTAAAAATGTAGTTTAGTAATGACCCCGTTAATAGCAGCCTACTTTAATTTCAGGGTTCTGAATCCACTAGTTAATATTATTTTAATTTTATTAAATTCATTCCGCACATTCGCTTAAATATATTTTTATTTTTTAACATAAACACTCGTCATGTCGGCAACTGAAAAGGTAACAATGAGCAGAGGCAAAAATTCTCACCAGAAAATCTTAAAAGTAATTTGTATTTTTAACATTTCTATACAAGTATCAGTAATAAGAAACTACATATATAGTTAATGGCTGGCTGGGAGTCGTTAAAACATTTCTACATTGTTTTCCCTTACGTTCTTGCTTCTATTCCAAACTTCACTCTTTAACATTTCTAGAATAGGGTTATCCAACAGTAAGTAATCCTATCGGGGGAAATTTTGTGAATTATCTTGAATTTCACGCGAAAAATCACAAGAGAACAATTTAAAAAAATTCTACATGTCAATAAAACTAACAGATTGAAATATAAATCATCATGCTTCTCTTTCATTAAACAATTTTTCAAATTATTTTCAATAATAGTTAAAAAGAGAAATTTTGCCAGCAATTGACCTCTTACGTATAGTAATTGACCAGTGTCAGCCAATAATTGACCACTTTTTAAACACAGCAAAAATCTAAATCTATACTATTTAAATATAACCATACCCATGCATGCACGTTTGGATGTATGTCCCTCTAAAGGTCACTTCTGATTGGTTACTGCTTGGGTGACGTCATTACAAGTAACCTTGACGATGAATGTGTGCCATTGATGACCTATTCAGTTCTAAAAGTCGTAAAATGTTTCCAACCTTGGCGACATTTAGCAATATCTTGCCAACCTTTGAGCTAAAAAGGAACCCACTTAACGGCATATCTTTAATTTCTCCCTAAGATCATACTCTAAGCAGACACAACGTCATCACTATGTGAGTCGCGACAAAAAAAAAGTCAGAAAGTTGCATTACTCACCTATGCGCCGGCCCAAGAGACTAACAGAAAAAGACGCATAAGTGAGAAAGACGCATAAGTGAACAAGTCTATTTAAGGGACTAAAACGCAACATAGTTTCTAATGAGAGAACGAATAGGAATGTTTCTATAGATAAGGGACATATTACTACGGTTTGGCAATTACTGTAAAGTAACTACAATGATAAAGAGAAAACAAAAATTGTAGCATACCTAATTACAAAATCTTCCCTTTAAAACGATGCATAATAGGTAACTGTCCCTCTCCGAACTCTAGTTCATGCGGAAAAAATGCCTTCCGTCATCAATAAAGGCGAAAGATTAAAGAGGAAAAAGAAGAAAAATGCTTGTTTTTTAAAGAAAATAAATAATTTTTTTAAACATTTTACGGAAAATTCGGCGCATTAGTGAAATATTTATCCATAGAGCGACGCATAAACGAATACTATCAGTATTTTGCTATGAAATGAGCTGGTTAAAAATCGTCGTATAAGTGGAAAAGAAGCATAAATGAGGCAGTGTATAACGATGTTCAAAAATCATTGGCCGTAAATCATCGTTAGTAATTAAAAGAAGAAACTTTATGTCAATTCGATAGATATTGCAACTGTTAAAGATGAATCTTTTTGTGGCGTATTTTTATTGCTCTTAGCAGAAATGCAAAACAGACATAGAAGGGGGGAAACACATTGTACGCCAAATTCTGATTATTAAATGACATCGACCGTAAAACATCGATGTTGGAAAAACATCTGCTTCCGCAAACAACGACATCGCAGTACTAACATTCACTACACTTCAATTTGGTCTCTTCAACATTTGATCTGAAGAGACTTGCATGACTTCTTACTGCTAATAAATTACATCGCCATTTGTAGAAGGACGTTTTTAGATATATATTAGCTGCACATCAAAAATATAACTGGTAGTTAAATGCATAATATATACCATGCAATAAAATTAGTTTAATGTGTATTGTAATTCCTTAATTCTTTCTCGTTTCTAAAATTTACCTTTTATGTTAATCCATATACTTGTTTAGAAGAGTTAGCAGTAATTAAACTTTGATAAATATATTACTAAATGGCGCAAGTGTTACAAGTGGTTAAAATGTTTAGTTAACTAATCGATAGCAGCCGTAGCACAGATATCATATCCTGATTCCTTTTTGTCAGATGTATTTTCACTCATAAACTCTGAAGTTCGCATTGAAAAAGGTATTCTTTTTACGCCAAAACATGTGTCTTCATTGTTCCTGCACATTTGTGCTTTTAACGTTGTTCAATTTGCTTTTCTCACATCTTCTGTCGTAACGTCAACCAAAAGAATTGATTTTAATACCCTCTGGTGATGCAATTCAGAAGTAACAATCAGCAAAGAACTTTATAACTTTTCTTTTAAAGCAGAATCTTTCATTACCACTCTTATTTTTGAGACACCTAGATTTTTTCTATATGAGCATATTTTTGCATACCTTCTAGCTTTTCAACGCGCATCCCTTACAGCTTTGTCGCGTACCACCGGTTCAGAACCATTGTTCTTTTTTTTTTTTTAAGTATATGAAATGGACCAATATTAGCTCAGTAAATTTAGGATTTTTTGTGCGTCAAATTTAAAATAAAATAATATTTTCCGAACAAGTTCATCATGCCGTGAAACGTAAATCCTAAAATGTCCCCTAATAATAGACCAGTCAATAAAGGTGTCGTGTCGCAACTGACGTTGGGAAAGCTGAATTTTTGCAGGATGTTAGTACATAACGTATACAGGCAAAGAGAAAAACTAGCTGTCGTGGCCGTCACGAAGCTTTCTTTTATATCTATCTTATGAATTCCGGTTACAAAATAAAATACGTACTCGCTCAAATAATTGGAGACAGCTCCAATTTCCCAATTATCGTAATAACCCTGCAAATGCAAAAACAATGAGCAAAATTGGAAATCATTGCAAGAGCCTTGTTTAGATTAATTGCAAACATTTTATTTGTTAGTAAAAAGAAATTGACAACAGTTAAAGATTTCAAATGATTGACAGTTTTCAGATGTTTCGATAATTAAATAGCGTGAAAGCGATTTTTTAATAAATTAATTTTTCGCATTGTTGACTAAGCGCAAAAATCACGCCACCCTCCCCTGGGGCGATTGGCGCCAAAATTTAATCGATACTTGCTTCCATATTGGGTTAGTGTCATTCCAAATTTCATCCAAATCGCAGCAATATTTCTCAAAATACAGCAGGTGCAATGACAAAATAAGCACTTTTGATTGCACGACCCCCCTTAAAGCGATTGACACAAAAATTGAATCAGCTCTTGTACTCTAAAACGTCTACTTGAGTACCAATTTTGGTTCAATTTTGTTCGTTACTTCTCGAAATATAGCCGTTATATTAAATAAGAAGAACGCTGGATTGCTCCACCCCCCTTCGAGATACTGACACACAAATTGAAACAGCACCTGTACTCAGTAGCGTCTACCTATGGACAAATTTTCGTTTGATTCCGCCGGTTACTTCATGAGATATAGCAATCACCTATGCGCAGAACACGTGCGATTGCTCAACCCCCTTGGAGGAATTCGCAAAAAAAAGTCAGGTGCAGCAGTTCACATGGTGGTACAGTCATAGTAAAAAAAAAAAAAACGAAACACTCTGAATTATTCGGCTGCAAAACTTGCGAAGAACAAAAGAAAGGTGTCTTCTGACATGGATTAAAGTCTTCTTTGAAACTATGTCAGTAAAATTTTGATAAGGGGCTATATACAAAGTGAAATGAACTCAAAGTCTGAATTTTCAAATGGGAACCCCTACATCTGGTTACATAATTAGGTGCGGAGGGCCAAAAGTATGGTGGGTACCAAGCGGCATCACTTTAAAACTAGTAGAACGAAAGTTATGAACGACCAAAGATTTAAGGACCACCACCACATTTAAAATGCTAATTTCAAGGTCGACAATTTCAAGGTCATTTCAAGAGTAGACAAATCATATTTTTTCGATTAAATTACCTAAAGCTACTCGCAATAATACGTTTGCTTTTCGAAATGAATTGAAAATTCTCGGGTTATGTTAAAGTAATAATATTTTTTGAAATTTAGAAGAGACAACCCTACTGTGTAGAGTTCAAGGGGAAAATGCAACATTATATCTTTTTGATTAAACAAAGATAGATGTATACTTAAAGCTACGCACTAACCCATACAGCACATACCTTCTGGAGAGAGGTTACAATTTAAAAGTAACCTCTTGTATTTATATAAACTACTGTATTAGGATTGGCAATAATGTTAAAACCGTGGCTCAGAATTTAAAAGAACATCTAATCATCAAATTATTCCGAATAACCTTCCGAGATACCACAGTTTCCTAAGAAAAACAAGCGTCCACGTAAAAAGTTTTCTGAATTGCTATATGTTGCATGAAAGCAGACATCTCACTAATGGACAAAAAATTGGATTGCCTACCAGTTTTAAAATATACTCATCAGTTTTGTTAACCGTTTCCTTATTCAACACATTATTGCTGTTGAAAACTAAATACTATATAAAAACGCTAAACATGTTCTGCAATTGGTGGCTGAGCATATTCCTCTTTCTTTACATAGAAATTTCTTGCTATTATTTCAGTTTGCACAGTTGTATATGGTCCCTAAAAATGGTTCTTTTAGCATATCTCAAAAACTACTGGATATTTTGAGCTCCCACTTTGGATTCTTCTTTGAAACCCCTTCTAGATTGTAAGAATGAAGGCTTTCACGGCCGGAGTAAATACTAGTTACGGATTCCGGGCTGTTGTGCCGTGGTCTGGATGACTTTAGTCCATACGTTTCAATCGCAACTGCGGCGATCATCTTCAGTGGGTGTCGTTGATTTATTTGGCGACTGATGCGAAATTTCGAACTGCTGCAAGATTTTAAATTGAAAACGCAGCGCCCTCTACTTTCCGGCTCGGGATTGACAGATGACTGGATGCCAAAGCTTGTTAACTTTTACTTCTTCTTCCTTCTTGTTAAAATTATTTGGGTGTTTGAAAATTTCAATGGCCTCTCTATGCAATCTGGGGAAAAAATTTTTATATTATAATATTAAGTTTTCTATGGAAATTGAGAAGGACGGAATGTTACCATTTCTGGATGTCTGTGTCAGCCGGAGGGAAGACGGAACTCTTGGCCATTGTGTCTACCGCAAGCCAACACATACAGATCGCTATCTACACAAGGACTCCAATCACCATCCTCGACAAAAGAGGGGAGTGTTAAAAACACTTTTCGTCA
Organism: Uloborus plumipes; assembly: GCA_038373865.1. Classification (NCBI taxonomy): domain Eukaryota; kingdom Metazoa; phylum Arthropoda; class Arachnida; order Araneae; family Uloboridae; genus Uloborus; species Uloborus plumipes. Next base: position 55,146 of record JAXGGA010002471.1, on the reverse strand, counting down.
GGGCCTCTAGAATCTGCGAACCGTCTGCTTTTGAAAATGAACTTGCCCACCTTACTAATGTCTTCCAAGCCAATGGATTTTCTAAACAAGAAATTAAGAGAGCTTTCCACCCCAAGACTGAAAGAAAGACGCCTAAAGAAGAACCGGTCAAGTCCATAGCCTACCTTCCCTACGTTGAGGACGTCACAGACCGAATTGAAAGACTTTTACGTCGACATAATATTAAGACGGTTTTCAAGCCCTCCAATAGAGTCAGCGACCTGCTGCGTTCAGTGAAAGATGCTAGAGACCCGTTGTCCGCCGCAGGAGTTTATAAGATCCCCTGTTCCTGTGGGTTAGTTTATATCGGGACGACAAAACGGAGTGTCAATACAAGAATCAAAGAGCATCAGAGAAATTGCCGGCTGGGTCAGACTGAAAAGTCGGCGATCGCGGAGCACACTTTCAGTAATGGAATACATGATATAAAATTCAATGAGGCCAAAATAATTTCACGGACTTCAAATTTTTTCCCCAGATTGCATAGAGAGGCCATTGAAATTTTCAAACACCCAAATAATTTTAACAAGAAGGAAGAAGAAGTAAAAGTTAACAAGCTTTGGCATCCAGTCATCTGTCAATCCCGAGCCGGAAAGTAGAGGGCGCTGCGTTTTCAATTTAAAATCTTGCAGCAGTTCGAAATTTCGCATCAGTCGCCAAATAAATCAACGACACCCACTGAAGATGATCGCCGCAGTTGCGATTGAAACGTATGGACTAAAGTCATCCAGACCACGGCACAACAGCCCGGAATCCGTAACTAGTACCCTTCTAGATTGTTTCTCCATCAAAATATTATATGGTTCCAGATCATCATTTTTTTTAAATAGTAATTTCATAATTCATAAAAAATTCAAAATTTTACCTGAGAGGAAGTCAATGAAGTTTTTATTGTTGGGTTGGTTCATACTTTGATATAAAAAAACAAACTTTGCCGTGCCTATCGTGGTTTAGGTATTATATGCCCAAGTATTAGAAATATTTTTAACATTACGGGACGGTTTTTTCTGAGTTCAATTGTGAAGCAACAGCAGGAGCAAATTTAAAACGAATTGGTAAACAAAGTTACATGATATTGCTAATCACAAACATGCGATAAAAAGGGGGGTTTCATAGAAAATTTTTATGTTGATGCCGATTTTTGTATGAAGACGACCCTTTAACAACATTTCACTAACAGAAATTTGTAGAGCACATTATTCCTGAAAAAAGAGCATATTACCCGTGTCTCTAGTAGTTCGAATACGAGCGAGTGTTTCGTTTTTTCTTCGATGACTGTACATAGGGGAAGGGTGGGCATAGTAACCACTGCGGGCAAAGTGGTCACTTGAAGTTTTCCTCCCTATATATTGCTGCAGCTTAGCGGCAATCGACTCAACTACTCGTCCGGCAGCCATTGTTGTTGTGTTATAGTTTATATGCCGCTCTGACGCAAACTCACGGAGATATCACAATTTTTCACTTTTTCGACCCTCTGATGTTAGGTAAGTGCATCACATGTTTCACTTTAGTTTATTGTAGGACTAGGTGAAGTAAATTTTACATCAATGATACAAAACACCATGTTTCTAGCTTTGAATTCATATGTCTCAACAGTAGATACAACAACGGGTTGTACGTGAAATATTGTTCTTTCGGAAATGGCGCGCTAGAGTGCAAAGTGGGCCACTGCCATGGCCACTTCGATTGTTCGATTCGAAACGTCGATTGTTTTTTCTGTGGTGATCGTTACTCGAAATCTAAGGACAACCAAGGCTGGATTAGATGTTCTGAGTGCCTCAAATGGGCTCACGAAGCCTGTACAGGAGCCGAAGAGGAGGACGATGAGTTTATTTGTGATTTATGTAAATACCAGTGATTTCATAACTTCACATATACTTTTGGTAATGCCTATTTTTGTTTATATCCCTAATACAATTGTTTTGAGTTCTGAAACTAAATGCGTTTCATTTTTTCCATACTATCTAAATCTACTTAGGCAGTGGCGCAAAGTGGCCACTTTTACAGCTTTTGGTAAAGTAAAATTTTTGTACAAATAAAGTTTAAAAATCTAGTTGTTTATATTTTTTAACCCGGGAGAACGCGCGTCTCCGAGGCAAACGTTAGGACGCGCGGGGTCATAAAATGACCCCAAACCTTTGAATGAACCCAAAATCCCTCCCTACGCAGTTGAAAACTTTTACATTTTAATATTTCTTACTTAAAACTATATTGCAGTACAATTACAGACATTGAAACCTATCATTTAGACAAAAATGTGCTACGCAAACTAACTTTCTTCCGCAATTCTGTTTGAAGGTATGGAACGTATATTTTTTACACAAAGCTCATATAAATTTTACGGGTTATTACATTTTATATAATTTACAATATTTATAACAATTATCATTCCAGAATTGATGTTTTTAAAGAAAACTGAAAGATTTATATTTAAAATGTTTCAACCTTTAATCGAAAATAATTTATTTACTTGATTTCATTTTGTATCCTCCTGTATTTTTATATTGCATGTATGAAGATAAACAAAATATTACTTTGATTGTAGTTATCATAATTTAAGTACTTTTTACACTGGTTGAATGAAAGGGAGATGATAATTTATTTGAATAAGTGTCCCTTTCATTTTATTTGCTCAATTTCTAAATAAGTATTATTTCGGTATCATTTTTCCCTCCAAAAAGGATTTAAGAAATGTATTTACTAATCAGCATAAAGAATACTTTCTATATGGTTGTTTCAAAGTACTAAATTCTTTTATATTCGAAAAAAAGTGACGAACTGACCGTATCAGGCAGGCGAAATAGTTGATCTGTCAAGCAAACGGAAGGACGCGCGGGGTCATAGAATGACCCCAGTAACTGACCAAACGTGTCTTGGCTGAATGCAAATGCCAGAAATACCTCCGAATTAGTAACAAAGGGTGAATGGGGGGTAAAAACTCAGCTACGGAGAAGAAAGGAGTGAACTTATGCATAGTTTTCTTGGAATTGGAGTTAGAAGATTGCTTTGGGGTCATAAAATGACCCCGCGCGTCCTCCCGAGTTAATCAGGCCTAAGTAACCACACTAAATGTTGAAGGGATTTATAAAATGTTTCAATAAAGTTTAGGGGTGGAAAAAAATTGATGTTCCTTAGGGTGGCCGTTATGCCCACCCTTCCCCTACGTGAAAAAATTTTTGTTCAATTTCAAGCAGTAGTTTTTATTCTAGCGCGGCCACAAAATCTAGTCACACACATACAGACTCACTCACACACACACAGACAGACATTTTCCAAAAAGAATCGAAATGAACTCAGCGCACCTCAAAACGTGCAAATCCGTCAAAATTCGACATTCGAAAATTTTCACGAATCCAATACTTTCTTCTATATGTTAGATATAAAAGAATTATAGAAACATTTTCTTTCAATAAAGGAATAAGATTCGACAGGGCCGTATTTGAGGGGGGGATTTTTAGGGTTTAAACCCGTCCAAAATTTTTTCTAAATATTATTAATATTTCATTTTTTTATTTACTTTTCAATTTCATTTGAAAAATGAAATTATCATTATTAAAGGACAGTACAAATTAATTAATTTATCTGCAGTGTTTATCTTTATTGTAGTTTTTGCATAACATAATTTCATACACAACAATACACCTTTTTTACTGGGTCGAAGATACTTCGTACACTTCAGAATGTTTCCATTCATTGGAAATATATGTTATTATTTTATTTTTCATGCTAATGCCCCTTAAGCATCTACCGTAACAACAAGCTATAGAATATACACTGGCGGAAAAAAAAAATCCCAACACCAAGAAAGATTTGTGTTAGAAAAACGAAATTTGGTAGGCGTGTTTATACAACTGAAAGATGACATCGATTGAAATTTCGCGCTCCGCGCATAAGTGTGGCGCAGCTGGCGTCACTCAGAACGTGCAAATAAGGCTTGTTTTAAAAGCGTGTTGTGAAGCTCGTGAGTATTATTTTTCCGTGAAATTTGGCGAATTGCATTCATATTAGCCAGGAATGGCTTTAAGAAGACGAAGAAGCCATTATTAACAGCTCACCGAGTTTAAACGAGGTCGTACAATTTGGCTACGAGAAGGTGGATTTTCATTTCGCGATATTGCGGAAAGACTTGGGTGGGAATGTTTCCACCATGCATGATTATTGGAAGGCATGGCCAAGGGATGGTACTACCTCAAAAAGACAGCGTTCCGAGCTGCCACGTGGCACGACTGAGAAGGAAGATCGCCGAATCTTGCGTACGGTTGTGGCGCATCGTACTGCATCTGCGGCTGACATTCGAGCTGCAGTTGGTACCGTCGCGACCCAAGGAATGGTAAGAAACTGTTTACTTCAAGGACAGCTCTGAGCCAGGCAGCCTGTACCCGGTACTCCATTGACTGCAAACCATTGCCGTTTCCGACGGCAGTGGTGCCAAGACAGAGCTCACTGGAGGTCGGAGAGGAGGTCTGTTGTAATTTTTGATGAAAACAGATTCTGCCTTAGTGCCAGTGGTGGCTGTATATTGGTCAGAAGGAGGCCGGGGGACCGCCTGCATCCAAGCCGTCTACGGCCTAAACACACAGGACCCATACCTGGAGTCATGGTCTCTGGAGCAATTTCCTACGACAGCAGGGGCACTCTTGTGGTTATCCCAAACTCACTGACTGAAAATTTGTTGTCAGTCTGGTAATTTAACCAGTAGTACAACCCTTCATGAGCAGCATTCAAGGGGGAGTTTTCCAACAGGATAACGCTCGCCCTCACATCGCTGATGTAACGCAATGTGCTCTACAGAGTGCTGATATGTTACCATGACCTGCAAAATCACCAGTTCTGTCTCCAATTGATAACGTATGGGATATCATTGGACGACACCTCGAGCATCATCCACAGTCAGCAATGACGGTCCTAGTATTGACACAACAAGTGCAACAAGCATGGCACTCCACACCACAAAGTGACATTCGGCACCTGTATGATATAATTCATGCACGCTTTCAGGCTTGCCTTCAAAATTATCCCTGGTTACACCCTCTATTAAATTAACATAATTTCACATTTGCACAGCATTTTCTTGAGCTTAAATTAGCCAGTGAGCTTGTACATTTAATCAATTAAACATGTTAACTAGACAATTGCATTACACAAATTTCATTACTCTACAGCAATTTTTTCTTGGTGTTGGGATTTTTTTTCCCGCCAGTGTAGAACATGAAATCAAATTTTATTTATCATATTGATTTCACGAGAAATGTGTTGGTAAAACACTCTCCGAGACAATAGTCTGGTTACGGCCTTGGAATTCGAAAGCTCCTTTAAAACTCCTCAATACTCCTTCATTAAGGGGATTAAAAATGAAATTCGAGACATTTTATTAACGGACGAGTTTTTTTTTTTTTTCTTTTTCTTTTCTTTCTTTAATAAAATGTGTTTTGATGTCCTTTGTACTTTTATTTATTTTTTTTTTCATTTAATTTAATTTTTTTTCCTTGAAAACGATTGAGGAATTTTTTTACGGAAGAACTGTAACAGTTACATTCTTTAAAAGGTGCGACAAAACTTTATTTATTCATTTATTTACTTTTTACGTGTCTATTTCATCTGATGAGAGGGGTATAGGGGAGAATGGGGACGGTTGTGACAATTTTCATTTGCTCTCTCATAGATCCCGTAGTAATGCCTGTGAGCTGGTTTGAAGTTGTTTTTATGTTAAAGTGTATATTTGCCTGCTTATAAATACTGAAATTTTCTCCCTAAGTACAATAGTTAACTCACAGGATCAAATTAAACAAAAAAGGAAAAAATGTCACAACCGACCCCACTCCAGGGGCGTTGTGACAGTGCTTGGGGTCGGTTGTGACAAGTTAAAAAATACAGCAAAACAGTCTAGATCACTTTTAATTTCAAGTAATATTAAACGTAATTCAACATAACCTTCATCTGAGAAAGTTTAACACTTAACAATGTGCCTCGTTCAGTTGAAGTAGCCTTATACAAAGTTTTGCAACAATATCAGGTTTTTGGAATTTCGTAACGTGTGTTTTGACAACATTATGCACATCCTGTGGGTCATGGCCGTGTCTGTTCATAACAATTCTCAAGTATCAAAGAAAGATTCCACATTTATTTGTTTTATTGACGCTTATTGCTCTTGAAAGGCTAGTTGCATGAGCTACGAGAACAAACGTGAAAAATTTCTATTCATAAATGAACAAAACCATTTCTCAGTAGCCATTTTACTCTCATGTCTGCTTTCAGCTTATATCGTCGGCACCATGCTAAACTAACGAATGTGAAAAATCGCCTGTTTCAAGTTCGTTTTTTAAGTTCAAATTTTACAAATAATTAAAATTAAAATGATACCTTCGAACAATACTTATACACTTAAAGATGTCTATAAAAGCTTAGAATTTGAAAATAACCAAACACGTTAGATGGGAATAAGTTATATGCAGTGTTTTGGCTCTCCTGAAAAATGCCAATTTTCACATTCGTTAGTTTAGCACAGTGGCGAAGATATGTAAGCTCAAAACACTTTATTATGAGCAATATAACCTATGCATACGTATTTCACAACGCCGGCCGGCTACATCGCGTTTACGAATGAATGTTTCGTAGCAAAGACTTACGATTAACGTTGCATTTCCAAAGCTGTAAGTAAGAAAAAAAGTTGCGCTTCTTTATAAGCTTCTTTATATTTCATTAGGTCGCACTGCCTTATTTCTGTCTTCTTCAAGCGTATTATGGGCATCAAATATGATAAAAACATGTTTTACTCGTGTCACAACCGTCCCCACGCAATTTGTCACACCCGACCCCAATCCACTACTTTTGAAAACAGCAATCGCCGTGGCAATACAAAATAGCCTACATGAAAAGTAATCACTGCTATTTCACTATTAAGGTTCACTACTACGGGGGGAAACTTTCATTTCTCTATCTGTACCCATTCAACAGGAATTACTAAAAGAAATCGAACAAAAAACTTACTTTTGACTGCTAAAAAGTAACCAACTCCTTTGCTAGCGTTAATGTCGCTCGATGGCTACCGCAATGCTTTGACACACATTCAGACAAACATGCTGATACTCTCTTTGCTTCAACCGGCTATTAATTATGGTTTAGCTGTTATGACGACTGTCACAACCGCCCCGTGTCACAACCGTTCCCAGTCTCCCCTATTTTGCTTTTAGAAATCAGCTTTAAGTGATAAAAAGGTATGTTTGACATAATTTTCAGTCTCAGATAATCAAGAGAATAATGATCAGATGATAGGATGCCGATGTCGATGTACGGGAAAGTAGATTCGTTTAGTTCTTGACAGAACTTCTTGTTTATCACATATTTGTGGACAGCATCATCATTTAACTTTGTATACCAAATTGTTTTAAATTTGTTCCAGCCGTTGATACATAATTGTACTGAGAAAAAAACCTTCCCTTAATGTAAAAAAGATTCTTGATACTTATGCATGTAATATCTGTCCATGTTGGGTACGACAAAGATCGTTTTCATACGAGATCGCTTTCATACAAGATCGTTTTCAAAGCATGAACCAACCCAGCAAAAAAAAAATCGTCCTTTTATTTCCTCTCAGATGAAATTTGATTTTTTTATGAACTATGAAATTAATATTTGAAAAAATGATAATCTGGAACCATATCATATTTTGCTACAGAAACAATCTAGACGAGATTTTAAATATGTACAAAAAATTGGAGCTCAAAATACCTAGTAGTTTTTAAGATATGCTAAAAGATTCATTTTTTTCGTCCATTTTAAAAAGCATAACCATTCTGCAAAATGAAGCAATGGCAGTGGATTTCTATTGAAAGAAAGAAGAATATGCTTATCTACCAGTTACATAATATACTCAATATTAAGTATTTGGTTTTCAACAGTGAATTGGATAGAGCGTAGCTCTTTTTCGTTGTTAGGGAGAAAGAGAGGACACGATTGAGCTGATATGAAGTAAACTATAAGTAGAAGGCGGAACTTTAATAAAAACGCTGACAACATTTCGAAACTAGTAGATAACACATTTTTTTTATACAGTAAGAAATCTGTTTTAATTGCAGCAACTCAAAAAGCTTTCTACGCTGATACTGGATTTTCACTGGAAAATGATGGAAAAAAGTGTAATATATCGGAAAGTTACCCGGATATAAAAACATTTTGTAACGTTTAGGCCATTGTTTTAACCTTATTGCCAATCCTAATACAGTAGTTTTTTTTTTACAAAAAGACTTTCAGAACATAACCACTCTCCAGAATAGTATGTTCTGGCTGAGTTAATGATTAAGAAAAGTATGCATCCGTCTTTGTTTTAATCAAAATGATAGAATGTTGCATTTTCCTTCTTGAACTCTAGCCGCGGGGTTCTTTTTGCAAGCAATAAAAATATTATAACTTTTCAAAAACACGAAAATTTTAATTAATATTCTAAAACTGACGTATTATAGCTAGAAGATTTAGTCAATTGCTTGGAAAAAAATGATTCGTTTCCTCTTGCGTTAATCGGTAAGCTTTGACCTTGCTTTTTTTTTAAAGTTCAAAACTGACCAATAATAGCCCAGTAAATTTGGAAATATTTTGCGCATCAAATTTATAATTAATAAATATTTTCAGAACAAGTTCCTCATGGCATGTAGAGTAAATCCTAAAAACTCCCCAAAGTTTATATGTGAGCTTCTATCTAAAACCGCGGATCAAAGATAGCTGTCTCGTAATTTTTGCCTTTCTCATGTCTATGTAAAAAATAAATAATTTTGAGTTCTGAAGAAACCTTTATGCTCTAAAAGTAATACTGTTTTAATATATACCCTAAAATAAACAATAAAAAATTTTCAAATTATCGTTTTGACACCAAAAACTAAAATTTCTATGTTCTTCGTAATATGCTGCAGAGCATAATAATCTACTAAAAGAAAGAACTTTTTATGGTACTTTTTTTAAAAATAGAAACTTAAAAGAAAAAACTTATACATTCCATTTATTAAATAAACGAGCAACTTTTATTCCATTTTTGAAAAAAAATCCCGAGATTTTTAACTTTAGGATGAGAATATGATGGAGGGGGAAATGAACTCGTGGAGGATTTTCAATAAATTGCTGCACGTTATTACTTTGTTACTATTAAAACTTATATACGATGTAACGTTCCAATACACCCGATGACACGTCCTTTCAAGATAGTACACAACTCTTCAAAAAACCTTTTTACCGGTCCTCAGACAGTTTTGCTCATAAACGAAAAAATCTATATCTATAAAAATGAATGTTGGTAAATGTGTATATGTGTGTGTGTGTGTGTGTTCCCTAAGATTTCAGAAACTACCCGGGAGATTTGGTTGATATTTTCACCGTTTGTTCCTTTTGGTACTGGGAAGGTTTAGAGACCTGTTTCAACAAAATCCGATCTGTAGTTATTTTTTAATTTCAATTTTAGACCTGATTCTGTCTTAGTAATATCAATTTCAAACTCCATTTTCGAAGGCTTTAATCAATCCAATCGAGTATTTAGTGTATCAACTCAACTCTCTGGCAGATAGTTGGAATTGCTAATATCATTTCCACATTTCGTATTAAACGTTCAAGGCTCAAATCGATTCAAAAAGTTATGTTTTTGCAGCTTTTCTGAGTGTGAGGAAAGTTTAAGTTAGAAATCAATCGGGACTTCTTTAGACACGCGTCACTTGACATAATTTTTATTTTTAAGTTAGGCCGTGCAAAGCCGGGCCACGCAGCTAGTATATATATAAATTGAAATAATAATAATAATAATGTCCTTTCCCCAATATGGACACTCTTTAAAAGTAACAAATAAAATCAACAGATTTCACTGCATGTTCTTGAAGAAAAGTAGTCGAAACGATGATGTCGCCCGGAAAGTGCAAAAAAACGCGCTGTACGCCAATTTGAAGGAAACTTGTGTTTTTGTGGTGTGATGATCTTAATAATTAAGATCTAAATTTACTTGCAATTGTTACAGTTAGGTTTAAATTCTTATGGGACATGGTAAAATTACTTCAAATATTGAAAAGTGGTGTGATTTACAAAGCTGATAAAACGCATCCTCGATTGCCATGGAATATATTGCTAAAAATGCTTCCTTTGCTTATTTTTTACAAGATTTATTGAAGTTGCACCCGATTTCCAAAGTACATTATGTGAATAATAAGATTTATAAATTTGCAAAATACCTGTTAATGTTACTTTGTTTAGATACCACAATAAATTGATGTGAAAGAAGGTATTTTTTATCCTAATTACAGTATCCGTACAGTACGAATAAAGAAAGTTGTAAAACTTCAAAGAGCCACACCCGAAAATGACCCCCACTTCTAAAGTGCATGTTCTGAAGATATTTACTCTGCCCCATCCCCTCTTAAATCCCTTGAGAGAGTGACTATTCCCCCTATGTATTAGGTCTTCATGCAGACACTTGTAATTTTTTTTTTTGTTTTTGTTTTTAACATTTAAATTCAACCAGATTAATTACAGAGTCGCCAATTTTAATAGTTATAGTCAAAATTCCAGGAATACATGCTCATACATTTTTTTGAAGTCCTGTAGCGTGTTAGCTGGGATGAAACACTACAACTATACGATACTATAAAACATTTTTAACGTCAATTTTGTGATTATTTATCGCTATTTTCTACAATTTTTTGCGAGCGTTTATTTACTTTTACACAATTATAACAATTGCAACTTAACATTTAAATATTTTTTGTTACTGCTTTTAAAAACCAAGTTTCGTCGAATATTCAAGTTATAATAAAACTTGATTTGATTTGCAATTTCTCTTTAGGGACGTACTAGCCAAAAATGGATCTGCAGTAGATGCCGCTATTGCTTCTATGGTGTGCATGGGGGCAGTTAATCCTCAAACATCTGGATTAGGAGGAGGTTTTTTGATGTTGATCTACAACCGGTAAGTTTATATCCTATATGTAGTATGTAATTGTTTTTTAAATTACTTGTCACAGGATCAAAAGTAATGGATAGTAGTTAGTGTCAAGGCCACTAACTGCAGACATCACAGACTAAAACAGTCGGGTCTCAAATTCACAAATCGATCTGGGACTTTGTTTGTTAAAAATGTTTTTTTCTAAGAATCCGGGTTGACAGGCATGTTCTCACAGTCGAGTTTCGATAGCTCTTGTAACTCGAATAGTCCTTTATCTCGAAGTGTTTATTGGATCGTCCCCCAGACTCTTGGGAAGGCAGTGATAGCTTCTTATAACTCGAACTTTCAACAACTCGAGCCTTTCAGTCGGGGGACTAACAGTCTAAAAGTCCCCTTGGGACTCGAACTATCGAGACTCGACTTTAATAACAAAATCCACGAACAACAATTTAGAAAATTTGTCATAATTTAAATGTTCTTTAAATGTATTAACGTTTTTTTTCCCTTCAGTATCTTTCTTTTTATCTCCCTTTTCTTTGTCTTATTTTTTAATAAGAGTGTTCCTGAGAATTTCGTCTCTGTGAGTTTATTTTTCTTGTTGTTTTCCGGGTAGAATTTTGGGTGATATTGGAATAGCACACAAATATGTAGTGCTTTCAATTGATTTCTGAGAAATTGAATACATTGAGTCATCAAGCTAAGAATTATATTCATGTAAACAGATACATTGACAAGCTTAGCTATGATTTTCTCCTGAAAGGGAGGAGACAGTACATATACAGCCGTACAGGGATGGATCCAAGTGAGGTGCGACGGTGGACTCTTGTCCTCCCTTAGAGGACACTTCACCTGTAATTTTACGATGTTGACGTTCTAAAAAGGCAATTTTTAATGAAGTTGGGAGAGGAAGATTTTGGACTCTCCCCCGGATATGTTTTGGAATTGCAGTACAAAACCTTTATGATCAATATTTTTAAAGCAGTATATACATACTAAAAAGTAAGAAAATCAATCGCCCTTCCCTTGAAAATTTCTCACTTGCCTACCTATATTATATGTATTCGCATTAAAATATTGCAGTTAATATGGCTTTAAATCAAATGTTACGGTGAGATAATCCTCAATCTCACCTTTCTGAGCCCATGTAGGCAATATATGAGTGTGCATATGAGTATGTGCATTAGGGTGGAGTGAAAACGCTCGAAAAAAAAAGTTTATAGCAATTAATTAGCCTGTGTGCGGAAAAGTTGCCACCTATAGGTGTAACCATATCTCTGAAGTTTTAGCTTCCTATGAAGTTATCTTCATCTGTCTATTTACCATAGAAAATTCTATAAAATCGTTATATTTAAGAAAGTTTAATGCCGTTCTTTGCATGTTTTCCTTGAGAAAAGAAACCAAGATCTCATCAGGTAAAGATGACTGAATAACAAGCTCCATTACAACTCCTATAATTTGTCTTTAAATATTTAGGTTAGTTGTCTTCCTGCACTTCACAATATTGTCTTTTAGTTTCAAATTTAGGCAACAAAATTCTCGATGCTATCCTTGATCTAATAAATTCGTCCAGAGCGTCATTGCCCCATACAGCTGCTGATGTATCAGTAACTATTTTCATACAGCGCTCTACTTCTTGTGAATGGCACGGATATTTTAAAATATTAATATCCTCAGGAATATCTAGAATCATCATCTAGTACATCTCATTAGAAGAAATAGACTTCGTAATCGGGTGCTCGGTAAGGTTAACTGAATTCCAATCAATTAAATCCATATAGTTATCTACGTTGAAATGTACAATGAGAATCTTGAATTCTCGAACATTTTTATCGAGTTCAGACATCCGTCTACACTCTAAAAATCTTTGAAGGCCCAACTTTCTCACGTGTACTCAATCATCAGACAGCATAGATAGTATAATTTTCTCCGGATTCCCCCAAAAAAGTTTCATCGCAGTGTTTTATCTACTATATACTTTAGCTCTTTAGGTAGAAATCAAGATTTTTTTATTATGCTGTAAAAATGTTGACTACCATACCGACATAATGATTTAGATTTAATATCAAACCATATGCATGGGGCTGTAATTGTTCCACCAAAATGCTCCATTAGATGACGTATCGGTAATTCATTAGTATGTAATAAGCAAATAAACCATTGTAAAGGTCGTCCAACAGAGAGCTCAATTTGTCTTATTAAACCATTTTTAGATCCTGTATTGACCACTGTTCCGTTATACGCTTGTACCTTAGAAATGTCAGCACTTTTCTCTAAAAAACTTAATATGCTAATTTTTATGGCATTTAAACTACTAGATTTGGGAATGATATGGTCAACATTTTTAGATCTAGGCTCTAAAACTAAAGCAATATGATCTTCTGTAATTGTTCTTTAAGCTATCCTTTTTCCTTCTTAATTTGAATTAAAGTCTTGTCTTTTTGACTGTCGAAGCACAATCCATATTCTTCTGATGAAGAGAGTTCTTCATTTTTCCTTTTCAAATCAAGACAGTTTTTATTCCTTTCCTTTCTAATTTTACTACGATCGAGTGCTTTAGAAGAATCTTCTTTCGTAATTATTCCTATATCTTGCAAAGCAGCATTTATGAGGATTGAAGCTGACCTATCGGACACACCAGTTCTGTCACAGGCCTGTGCTACATTTGGAAGTCTAGTTCTCATTTGCAAAGTTGAAGGAGAATCTTGACTTATAATTGTGCTTTTCGTTTTAAGTTGTTCATAGGCAGAAATCGTAACTTCATTTTCGTGAGAAGAATGAGAAGAATTAGAAAAATTCAAAATCTGTCCTGTATTAGAAGTAGAAAGTCTACCTGTTGTTTCCACAATATCTTGCAGTTGAGTATTTTTAGCTCTTTCAGCTGCTCTGCCGTTCCGTTTTAATCACTTTTCAATAATTTTGCTTGCTTTTGTATCAGCATTTCCAATAACTATTTTACCTAGTGTTCTTTGATACGGGTCATTCCATGTCAAGTGATCCAACGTTTTTTACCTTACATTTTTGTATTTCTTTCAAATTTGGCTCATCAATTTTACCCCTTGAGGTAATCAAAAGTCTCAACTTTTAGATTTTTATCTCTATTATTTTTTCATTTATGAGACTTTGAACTTTGGAAAAACCCTCGTTTTTCCATGGATAAGGGAACATAAAAGGGACTATAACTCGGCACCAAATATAGATAGAACGATTTCGTAAATGGCATTTTAAAGTACGTTAGTTGCCGCTTAATCTGATATGCAACATGACCAATTTGATAAAAATTTTCTTTTTCAAAAAATGAAATTTAAATTTCAAATTTCAATTTCTCAAAAAACATATAATGAATTTTTTTCAAAAAATTCTCAAAAATTCTTGTGTATTTTATCTATGTTTGTACAAATTTTTAGATTGGGATATCAATGGGATCATATTTTTTTGAATTTTTGAATAAAACTGTATAGGAAAAAAATGATATTTTTTAGATTCTAATTATTTAAATACTAAGTTATCTTGCTTGTGATGGTCTAAATAGTAGTAAACAAACATGAATATGTTTAAAGTAAGCTGGCATGAGCTTATAGATTTGTCAGGTTCACCCCCTCACCCCTTCCTCCCCCCGCACAACCACTCTTTTTTAATTCAAAACTGTTCAAAATGTTAAAAAAAACTCTTTGATACAAAATGAATAGTAAACTTATTTAAAGTTGGTAAATGGGTTCCCTTATAACTAGACGAAGTATCCTCCTCCCCACCCAAATATACCATTCACACTATACTAATATGATGTCCAACCTGGGGATTGAATTGAAGATTATTTTCACCCTAGGTATATATATACATATATATTGTTTTCCAGACGAAGTGTTTCTTTTCGTTCCGAACTTCAAAGTGTACTTCCATTCAATATCTGTAATTTAACTTTATGATTCATTTCATCTCCTACCCCAGCACCAATCTTCAATTTTGAAGAGAGGAAATCATTGGATCGCCCCAAGATCATAGCTAACAGCAAAATATCACTGTTTCTCCTTGTTCTCATCGTTTTTTCTATTCTTTTTGCACAAAACTGAAAATAAATCAAAATATCAGATCATAGGTCTGTGTCCCCATAACTATCTTCCCACATTATCTAGTGTGCAGCTGTTATTTAATTTTTTTAATTGTTTGTGTTCTTTTTCATTTTGTTGTAAAGGAAAGTAATGCAGCAAGATATATCTATATACATATATTAAACAAACACTGCTTTTTTGATCATAACCTCTCATGTTGTTTAACTTATGTACAGATTGCTCCCCCCTTTTCCTACCTTCCCGCTCCAAACTTTTATTTATTTTTTTTTATCATCCCGTCTAACCCCATTTCAAAGCCTCAGTCTCTACTTGTCTGGTCGTGTTTCAAATTGTTCTGTTTGTTACATTTTCCTACTAGCACATGAGCTTTGTCCAATAAGAGAAAGGAAAGGCAGTGATGGGGACTGGCCTATAACCAGATACTTTGATTTCTTTTCAGTTTTGTGTGAAAATAATGGAAAGCAGTGCTATTTTGCTGTTTGCTATGATCTTGGGGCGAACCGTTCCTTTTCTTCCTCCAAAATTGAAGATTGGTGCTTGAGAAGGGGATAAAATGAATCATAAGTTTAAATTCAGATGTTGAATGGAAGTACTCTTTGTGAAGGTCGGATTGAAAAAAGAAACACTTCGTCTGAAGAACAAGATATACCTAGGGGCAGGGGGAAAATAATTCTCAAACCAATCCCCAGTTGAGACGTCATATTAGTATAGCGTTAATGGTATATTTGGGTGGGAGAAGGGTTTTACTTTGCCTTGTTATAAGGAAACCCATTTACCAACTTTAAATAAGTTTACTGTTTATTATGTATCAAAAAGGTTTTTTTTTTAGCATTTGAAACAGTTTGGGGGAAAAATGATGGGGCGGGAAGGAAGGGAGGGGGAGCTGACCAATTTACAAGTTCATGCTAGCTCACTTACCTAGAGTAAAAATAATAGTCAATTCAATCCCCAGGTTAGATGTCATAATAGTACAGCGTTAATGGTATATTTGAATGGAGGAGGGGATACTTCGTTTAGTTATAAGGGAATCCATTTACCAACTTTAAATAAGTTTACTATTCATTTTGTATCAAAGAGTTTTTTTCTAACATTTTGAACAGTTTTGAATTAAAAAAGAGTGGTTGTACGGGGGAGGAAGGAGTGAGGGGGTGAACCTGACAAATCTATAAGCTCATGCCAGCTTATTTTAAACATATTCATGTTTGTTTACTACTTTTTAGACCATCAACAAGCAAGATAAGTTAGTATTTAAATAAATAGAATCTAAAAAATATCATTTTTTCCCTATACAGTTTTGTTCAAAAATTCAAAAAAATATGATCCCATTGAGATCCCAATCTAAAAATTTGTACAAACATAAATAAAATACACAAGAATTTTTGAGAATTTTTTGAAAAAAATTCATTATATGTTTTTTGAGAAATTGAAATTTGAAATTTCAATTTCATTTTTTGAAAAAGAAAATTTTTATCAAATTGGTTATGTTGCATATCAGATTAAGCGGCAACTAACGTACTTCAAAATGCATTTCACCAAATTGTTCTATCTGTATTTGGTGCCGAGTTATGGTCCCTTTTATGTTCCCTTATCCAAGGAAAAACGAGGGTTTTTCCAAAGTTCAAAGTCTCATAAATGAAAAAATAATAGAGATAAAAATCTAAAAATTGAGACTTTTAATTACCTCATGGGGTACAATTGATGAGCCAAAAAAGAAAGAAATACAAAAATGTAAGGTAAAAATTTTCTCAGATTTTGGATCACTTGACGTGGAATGACCCATACGTTAAAAATGCCCTTTCAGTTATAGGAACTTTAATTTTGCAAGAACAGAGAACAAAATCCTTGCATTTTCGTAATGCAATATCAAACAGATTTTGCTCAACTGGTTTTCTAAAAGACACAACCCTTTTGAAAAAAAAAATAGTACATCTTTTTGTTTTAAATTCTTTTTAACATTACGATATTTCGTATAGTATTATCTTACCTTAGATTATATTTGTTGATCGATATAGAAGGAAGTGAACTTTTCCCCCCATAAGCATTTAAGATCATTCCTTACACGGGAACACACATCTATATAAACAGGTTTCTTTTAATTTGCTTATAAAAATTGTAGGCGTATATATAATTGTCTTATAACACCCGAATACGTATGTAGAATATTATGTTTGAAGATTTCAGGAGTTCCAAACAATGGACTTCAGTTTTGTGATCGAGTCTTGGGCATTTTGAAATGCCCTAAGTAACGTGTGATAACTGCAGAGAAGTACTCACGTGGACGGGAAAAATGGCTTACACGTAATATAAACTAAAAAGAACGTTCTAACGATTGGAGTTCAGCTAAGTCGAAGAAAAAAAACCGCAATTGATAGTAGCAAAATAAGTAAACGTAAACATTGGGCTGCCAGGAAGAGCACGCGCGGTGCTGCGCAAGCGTTATGTACAGTTGTACACTTAAAGATCATCCTACAATTGCCAAAGTCATTCACTTATTAACTGACTATTTATTTCAAATAATAAGGTTTAGTGCCAATCATTCGTAACTTCAAATGAGATATGTTATTCTTTTATCATTTCGTTTTTGCCATATAGATGAGAAATTAAGCAAAATACTTAAAATTCAAGGCCAGATTAGGCAGATAAAGATATTATTTTGCTAAAATTTTGTACAATAACTAAGCTTCATAAGTGGCAACTTTTCCGCACACAGGCTAAACTTATTTTGTATTTTCATTTTTTCACTCCACCCTAATGTGCATATGACAGTGAATGTGCCCATGCATCTTTTACCTATTTCACTTTTTTTTTGCAGATCGGAGCAAGCGGCTTACTTTTTAGACGCGCGAGAGACAGCACCTAGGAACGCTTCTGAAGACATGTATGAAGGAAATGCAACTCGAGCAAAAATAGGTAGTATTGTGGCGTCTATAATTTGAGAACAATTTCAAAGATAAGCTGTATAATATAAGAATTTACTTCTTGTCTTGTTCCTCCGCTTTTCGTCAAATTTTGAGCATATGTGGGTTCTATTGCAGCTTTAAGTAGTCTGTTTTAAAGTGAAAAATATTTTGGCACTTTAATGAAACATTGTTTGGTTACAAGATCCTGATTTCACGAAGCGTTTATACCCTTGAAGATACTTTAGAAAACTATTACTAAGTTTGATTTTTCTGAATATTTGCTTGAATCGCATAAAACTTTTTCCCGACTAGAAGTTGTTCAAACTAATAGTGTCTACAATTGACATAATTGTTTTTATTTATTCAGTTAAAAAGACATCGTTTGAGTGCCTCCATTTGTTATTTGTTCAATTTTCTTTCATCATAATAAATACATGTATCATATTAAAAAACTTTTAAATTGTACCTTTGATGAATTAGCAAAAAATATCTATTGACAAAGAAATTATTGTAATCAATTTTGAGGCTGACAAAGTAAAAGTAATTGCATTGTACAGTCATAGAAAAAAAAACGAAACACTCGCTCGTATTCGAAGACTATTAGCACTAGAGACACGTGTAATATGTTATTTTTTCAGGAATAATGTGCTCTATAAATTTCAATTGGTAAAGTGTTGTTAAGGAATCATCTTCATATAAAAATCGGCATCAACTGTAAAGTTTTCTATGAAAACCCCTCTTTTTTATAGCATATTTGTGATCAGCAACATCATTTAACTTTGTATACCAAATCGTTTTAAATTTGCTCCAGCCGTTGCTTCACAATTGAACTGAGAAAAAGCCGTCCCGTAATGTTAAAAATATTTTTGATACTTGGGCATATAATACCTACACCACGATAAGTACGACAAAGTTTATTTTTGTATATCAAAGTATGAACCAACCCAACAATAAAAACGTCTTCGACTTCCTCTCAGATGAAATTTTGAATTTTTTATGAATTATGAAATTAATATTTGAAAAAATGATGATCTGGAACCATATAATATTTTGATGGAGAAATAATCTAGAAGGAGTTTCAAAGGATAATCCAAAATGGGAGCGCAAAATATCCAGTAGATTTTGAGATATGCTAAAAGAACCATTTTTAGGGACCATATACAACTGTGCAAACTGAAACAATAGCAGGGAATTTCTATGCGAAGAAAGAATATGCTTATCCACCAGTTGCAGAACATGCTCAGCGTTTTTAAATAGTATTTAGTTTTCAACAGTTATAATATGTTGAAAGCAAAATGATTAATAAAGCTGCTGAGTATATTTAAAAACTGGTAGACAATAAAATTTTTTGTCCATTAGTGAGAAGTCTGCATTGATGCAACATGTAACAATTCAAAAAAACTTTTTACGTGGACGCTTGATTTTCATAGAAAACTGTGGTATCTCAGATGGTTATTCGGAATAATCTATAACGATTAGACATTTTTTTAAATTCTGCGCCACCGTTTTAACATTTTTGCCAATCCTAATACAGTAGTTTATATAAATAAAAGAGGTTACTTTTAAGTTGTTAACTCTCTCCAGAAGGTGTGTGCTGCATGGATTAGTGCGTAGCTAAAAGTATGCATCTATTTTTGTTTAATCAAAAAGATAGAATGTTGCATTTTCTGAACTCTACACAGTAGGGTTTTCTCTTCCAAATTTCAAAAAATATTATAACTTTAACAAAACCCGAGAATTTTTAATTAATTACGAAAAGCAAACGTATTATTACGAGTCGCGTAAGGTAATTTAATCGAAAAAATATGATTTGTCTACTCTTTGTAAATTTCGACCTTGAAAGTAGCATTTTAAATGTGGTAGTGGTCCCTAAATCTTTGGTAGGTCATAACTTCTGTTCTCCTGGTCCTAAAGTGATGCCGCTTGGTACCCAGCATACTTTTGGCCCTCCGTACCTGATTATGTAACCAAATGTAGGGGTTCCCTTTTGAAAATTCAGACTTTGAGTTCGTTTTACTTTGTATATAGCCCCTTATCAAAATTTTACTACCATAGTTTTAAAGAAGACTTCAATCCATGTCAGAAGACACCTTTCTTTTGTTCTTGGCAAGTACAGCAGCCGAATAATTTAGAGTGTTTCGTTTTTTTTTCTATGACTGTACCCTTTCTTTCAATATGTGGCTGAAAACAACCTTCCGACTCCAGCATTGCAATTGCCAGCCGGTTATGCAAAGCATATCAACTTATATTACAGCTGTAAGAACTCGAAGGGACACACATAACTCGCACTTACTCTATCAGACACAAGATAATTTATTCAAAGCAACTCCCAATTCAACCCCACAAGCACACAACTTCTACTCTCCAGTCAGTTCTGCCAAAACATAAATGTCGGATGAAAGGTCCAAAACCAAAAGGTCTGAACAGAAGATCCAAGCCCCAAAAGTTCACGGGATAGAAGATCCGAGAGACAGAAGGTCCGCCAGACATATGGTCCGACAGCCATAAGGTCTACCAGACTTAGTTGCCATTTCAAGTGGGCTACCGCTGTCTAATTCTTTATACAGGGTGTCCACTCCTATCGTGGACCAATAGCTAATTTCTAAACCGTTAGAGATAAGCTTATAGTTCATTTGGGAAAAAATCTCCAAATTACGAAAGGAATTTTGGGTCTATTCAATGTTTTTCAAAAAATCAAATTTTGAAAGAGTTACGAAATTTAAATTTTTATACAGCCCCCCAGTCCTATCAATCATATTTAGTAAAACATTCTTGACACTGTAACGTTTAAAACTAAAAAAAATCACTCTTCTACGACAAAAATTGACCGAGTTATGACGTTTTGAAAAATCAAGATTTTGAATGATTTTGCATACGGTCCCTTCAGCAATCTCTCGATGACGTCAGGAAATAATGCAAAATCTTGATTTTTCAAAACGTCATAACTCGGTCAATTTTTGTCGTAGAAGAGTGATTTTTTTTTTAGTTTTAAACGTTACAGTGTCAGGAATGTTTTACTAAATATGATTGATAGGACTGGGGGGCTGTATAAAAATTTAAATTTCGTAACTCTTTCAAAATTTGATTTTTTGAAAAACATTGAATAGACCCAAAATTCCTTTCGTAATTTGGAGATTTTTTCCCAAATGAACTATAAGCTTATCTCTAACGGTTTAGAAATTAGCTATTGGTCCACGATAGGAGTGGACACCCTGTATACTGCATTTATGTGTTAAAGAGAGGCCGTAGTAGTCTGATCGCAGTGAGCTGTAATATTACTGGCTGGTGGGTTAGTGAAACGTTGAAATTGTGGTTGAAATCAGTGGTTGGAAAAACTACATTTCTTTTATAGCGAACTACAACTACAACTACTTTGTTGTAAATGTAGTTAACTACAACTACAACTACTTTGTTTTAAATGTAGCGACTACAAACTACTTTTGAATTGTAGTCGCTACTACGCTACTTTTAAAAATAAATAAATAAAAAGCATACACCGTTTGAGGATTGACCAAAAAAATTCGAAAACTTGTTTACATTAATAAATAAACTCGTTTGAATATGGAATAGAGCTAGGAACTGTCTTTGAATTTATTGGTTACTGTTCCTTTTTATTCCTTTTTTTTTCTTGCTAAAATTTGTCCTTCTTAGTTTTTTTTTACAATTTTTACGAATATTCGCCACAAAAAAAGGATTCAAAAGTTGAAGATTGAAAGAATTCAACCTTCAATTTTTTTTTTTTTAATTTCTTGCCAAGGAATATTTAGGAACAAGAAAATTATTTGAAGGAATATTAAAATTATGATGCCAAATAAACCAAAGACGTCAAACAAATAAAATGTATTTCGTCAAAATAGTGTATCTAAGATCCAGCTCATATTTTTATGGTTCTTATTTCTCATTGCGTCCGCTGCTGTACTCGTTCAAGATTTGCACCAGTCACAGTCAATTAATCCTTGTTTTTTTTTTTTTTTTTTTTACTTCGTTCTCTTTAAAAAAAATTCCATTTATTTATTTTTTTTTTTTTTTGATTTAAAAGTAGTTTACAGAAATCGCTACAAACTACTATTTTTTTGTATCGTGCTACTCACTACTCTACTTATTTTAAAAAAGTAGTGAGCTACACTACAAACTACTAAAAATGTAGCTACTACAGTAGTTTCGCTACTTGTAGCGCGCTACTTCCGACCACTGGTTGAAATGGAAGTTGTTTTCAACAAATTTTCCTATGTGTGATACGTGTTTAATATTCCTGTTAACGCTACAAAATTAAAATGTGTGCCAAAACTTTTTAGCTTTTTGCAAAGCAACCTTCAAAACCTAGCTTCAATTCTCGATTTCTAGTACTTTAGCCTCTCAAAAGCAAATTCAATTCTATATCTTTTATTTTCAGTTTAAAAACCTGATAAAATGACATTTTTCGCCAGGCCCGCTGTCCATAGGAATACCAAGTGAACTTGCGGGATACTCAGAAGCTCATCGTAGGTACGGAAAGCTAAAGTGGAGAGATTTATTCTTGCCTACAGCTGAGTTATGCAGAAATGGAATCACAGTTACTGGGCATCTTGCAAGAGCTCTTCAAAAATACAAAACTGAACTGGAATTGTTTGACGATATTCGGTAATTTTTCGGTTGACATCTTCCTTATACGTTTGATACGCATGTTGAAAAAAAAATTCTTACTATAAAGTTGCCATGAATAACTTCACCACAAGCATTAATAGAACTATAAAACACGATTTTAGTTTCTTAACTTGGATTCTTCAAATTGATGACACGAGTTGAACCCTTTTAGAGGGCAGGCCGACCTATCCGACATTTTGGTTCCAAGACGGCTAATGGATCCAACCTCATTTAAAGAATTTCGAAATTCGTTATTTTAATCAATGGTATAGCTTTGTCCTCAAAATACGCCACATTGAGTAAATCTAGTAAGATAACTGAATTCTCAAATTCAATACTAGCTTGTGAGGAAATATTTCGAGTAAATATGCCCATTTTCATCCTTGTTGCTTGTCTGCAACTTAAATGAATGAAATATCCTCATTTTATTAGTTGGAAAAGTTAAACTTCAATCTGGTCAGCCATCTGAAGTTCAGACACTAGGTTTCTTTAACGCGGTTTTCGAACACATACGAGTGGAACCGCAAGCGTCTTTATGGAACCAAAATGTCGGATAATTCAGCTCCCCTTATATAGGGGCCCTAATGACGAGGGACGTGGAAATGTGTGGATTTGTTTAAAACGTAGTTCCCTTCAACAAATAAGTCTCGAAATGCAGCCCTCTGACATTTGTTCATTATCGTTTCCTTTTTAAAGACTTAGTGACTAAAACTAAGTAGTGAAAAATAGGCTTTTTTAACAAAATATTAATATTACTTTTGCAATTTGGGTATATTGCCTTGTCAGAAGTCATAAAAATATAGCCCCTGTCAATTAGCAAAAAATCATTTTATCGACTGTTAATATTTAAATACCATTAACAACATTTAAACCACGTCGATTATGTGTAAAAGCCTTCAGTCTTGCTTAAAATTTCTGCTTTAATTGCAAGTGTTGCGCTTTAACATTCGTATGCTACATGAATCAGTTAAAACTTAATTAAGAAATTGAGTAACAACATATAATTATAGGCCGTTTTTGGTTTAGTCATTAGCTCAAATTGGCTCTTGCATCATTTCATGCTTAGGTAGCGGTGATGCATATTCGCTTTGTCAGACCTCGATTTTCGAAATTAAATATCCATGTATGAAAATTAATATATTAGGGAGAAAGGAAAGTAATGCCGTTTTTTTCTCAAACAAATCAATTGCTAGAAGTTTTTATTAATACGCTTTTATTAGTGTCACATGTGGATTTGTATGTATGTATGTAACTGAATAAAAGATAAAACTCACGTTCTTTACAAATATAAAAAGTAATAAATTTAATACTATTATTAATACTAAAGGCTAAACTATATTACATGTGAGGTGATGTATAACAAGTGTTTCAGTTGTTTGTGTGTGTATGTAAGTCTGAATAAAAGATAAAATTCACGTTCTTTGCAAATATAAAAGTAATGCATTTAATACTATGATTAATACTAAAGGCTAAACTATATGACATGTTGATGTATTATAAGTTGCATCTAAAGCGTAGTTTTTAGGTTTTTTTAAACTAATTTAAAGATTATTTTAAATCAACGATTTAATTGTCATCGTCAAAGGGCTTTTTGTCATCTAGTAGTAAATTTTAAATCACGGATATACGAAATAAAATTGATCGACTTTCAACAAATATTTTCCAGGAATGTTTTCACAAACAACGAGACCGGGGAGCTGCTGAAGGAAAGCGAAATCATGAGGAGGCCGGATCTCGCTAGAACGCTGGAAATAATTGCCGACGAAGGTAGGAAGGCTCTGTACGGCAAAAGCACGCTAGCGGAAGAATTCTTGCAAGACCTGAAGAACTCCGGTACGTAGAGCTCCTTTACCGGTACGAAGTTTATTCGAGAGCACAATCGAGAAGTCAAACTCTCCTTTCTCTCCTTCCCTTTCTCTTACACAAAAACTCAAATAATAGCAGTTTAAGAAATAATAACGAGATAACAATAATAGACTGCCATTTTTCTATCCTTCTTTATGAAACCCTGTTAGTTTTGTTCCACCACTGCTTTTCTTTAAAATTGATAATTTTAAGAACAGGGCAACTTTGAGCAAATCTAGCAAGATTAATGATTTTCTCTCAAATTTTAATGATAGCTTATAGACCGAAATAATGGTCTAACATCCACCAACAATACATCTGAAGCTTAGGCACCAGTTTGCTTCTACACGATTTTTGTACAGACCCTGGAGTCGCCACGTGTACATACTTTTGGAACCAAAATATCGGAAAACTCCCCTTTCATAGGGCATTACTTGTAACGAAATGACTCACGGGGAATTTAATCGACGGTACACTTTTTGCCAGCAACTATACGAAGGGCTTGGAAGATGAAGGGGTTATGTGACAAAACCGAAATTGCTACTAATTAAAGTTCAAAATTTTATTGGTACAGCTTTTTTTAAATTTTTTTTTTATATTGAAGTCATCAGCTTCGACACACAATGAGGATTGCGTACTATGCGCCTTGCCTCCTGACAAACACAGGACAGATTTTACTCACAGAGAGGTTGAAATAACATCCATGGGCAAGGCGGGACTCGAAACCGTGACCTCTTGCTGACGAGGAGAAGACTACCTCTAGGCCACCGAGGCCCCATTGATGCAGTTTTTGCAGCTTTTTTAGCCTACTTTCCCATTAAAAATAAAAGAAAGGCGAAAAAAGTATTAAAAGTAGCTTAATGCATCTAAAAAAATATCGCCAAGTCCAAAAAATATCGCCAAGTTAAAAAATATCGCCAAGTGAAAAAAATAAAAAGGTAAAATGAATATCGAAAAATTAAAAATTTGAAAGTAGGGTATTGAGATGGGGAATTTGTGTGTCGGTCGGTCGGTCGGTCGGTCTGTCTGTCCCCCCCTAATAACTTTTGAATGAACATTCCGATTTGGACAATTTTTTTTTTGTTGGAAAGATCTCGGCGAGTACAGCTCATTCCCATATTTGATTTTTCGATTTGAATAATTTTTGGTTCAAATTTGAACCGTTCAAACAACCTGTCCCGCGATGCTAACTTTTGAGTAAACAGTCCGATTTGAACAATTTTTTTTTGTTCGAAAGATCTTATCAAGGATACTTCATACCCGTATTTACATTTCCGATTTGAACAATTTTTGGTTCAACATTGAACCGCTCAAGCAAGCTGTCACCCCTAATAACTTTTGAGTGAACAGTCCGATTTAAATTTTTTTTTTTTTTTTTTTTTGTTCGAACGATCTCAGCAAGGGTATACTTCATTACCATATTTAAATTTTCAATTTGAACATTTTTTCGTTCAACATTGAACCGTTCAAGCAACCTTTCCCCACCTAATAACTTCTGAGTGAACCATCCGAATGGAATAAACTTTTTTTTGTTGGAAAGATCTCGGAGAGTACAGCTCATTCCCATATTTGATTTTTCGATTTGAACAATTTTTGGTTCAACTTTGAACCGTTCAAACAACCTGTCCCGCGATACTAACTTTTTAGTGAACAGTCCGATTTGAACCACCTTTTTTTTGTTCGAAAGATCTTATCAAGAAGAAGATCTCTTCGAAAGATCTCGGCAAGGATACTTTATTACCGTATTTAAATTTTCAATTTGAAAATTTTTTCGTTCAACATTGCACCGTTCAAACAACCTTTCCACACTCAATAACTTTTAAGTGAACCGTCTGAATTGAATAAACTTTTCTTTGTTCGAAAGATTTTGGAGAGACTCATTTCCATATTTCACTTTTCAATTTGAACCATTTTTCGTTCAATGATGAACCGTTCATAAAAACGGCCTGCGGGGAAATTTAAATTGAATGTTGATTCTGAACTTAAAGGCAGATTTCCTTCAAACTAACTTTGTAAGAAAATGGTTTTGATAAATAATGTATTGCAAAGTACTTTTCTGAATAGTCTTCTGTGAGGAATCTGATTCCGACTCTGACTCCGCAAACACGGCGGAAATGCAGGCTCAGAAAAAATGGCTGACTGGGCAGACGATTTTTTGTTTATTTATTTAATTGTTTTGTTTAATTTATTATTATTATTATTGTTGTTTTTTTTTTGGCAGACGATTTTTTTTGTTAACAAAAATTTTTCATTCACGAGAGCATTTTATTCTTTATTTATATTTATTAACTGGCAACGGATTAAAAATGAAATTCGAGACATTTTATTAACGAACGATTTTTTTTTCTTTCTTTGATAAAATGTGTTTTTATGTTCTTTGTTCTTTTATTTGTTTATTTTTTTTTCTTTTGAAAACGATTGTGGAATTTTTCTACGGAAGAACTATGACAGTTACATTCTTTAAATGGTGCGACAAAACTTTATTTACTCGTTTATTTACTTTTTACCTGTTTATTTCATCTAATGAGAGGGGTATATTTTGCTTTTAGAAATCAGCTTTAAGTGCTATAAAGGTATGTTTGACATAATTTTCAGTTTCAAATAATTAATAGAATATTGATCAGATGCTAGAATGCCGATATCGATGTATGGGAAAGTGGGCTCGTTTAGTTCTTAACATAACTTTTTGTTATTTTCTGGTTTTGTCGTGAAGTGAGAGTATGAAGTTGGTCGAATGACTGCTACTTTGTGATGTACCAAGTTTTATTTGCTTACCTGTGTCCATTGCTTACTTTGACCAGAGAATCTTTTTAAAAAATGTAACACAGCCCCTTCATCCTCCAAATCCTTCATATCTACAAGCGCTGTTTGTCTTTCCAGGAAGCATCATCGACAAGGCAGACCTCCGAAGCTACGTGCCAGAGTGGCGTCGAGTTGTCGCGGCCCGCCTACGAGACAACACGACGATGTACTCTGTGTCCGCTCCAGGCAGCGGGCCGCTACTGGCCTTCATCTTACACGTCCTCGACGGCTACGGCGAAGACTTCAGCCTCGAGGGGGCCACCGAGAGTCGCGACCGGGCGACGCTGGCCCTACACAGGATGCTTGAGACGTTCAAGTTCGCCTATGCGAAGAGGATGTACATGGAGGATGATGAGTCGCCAGAGATGCAGCAGGTGAGATGTACTGAGTGCTTCGTTCTTTCTCCTTTTATTTTCAACATGAGATTTGTTACGGCTGAATGTTTGTTTTCAGTTACCTTGAAGTTTTAGGAGTCATAAGCATCGGTGCAACACCATCCATGTCGTAACATTTTCTGAATTCTTCGATATGTTCTCGCAGATGTTTGCAAACTTGTTTGTAAAACTCATGTTTATATTCGGGGAAAACTGCAGTAACATTCAATACTCTTTTTAAAACTGTTCTGGAAAAAAAGGATTGTAATCTTTTTTAAACCATAATCTATTGACAATTAACAATAGAAAACTTTCGGTACATTATATCTCGCAATAACTATTTAGTAATAAAGCTTTCGTCATAACTGTAAACTATATGTCCAAACATATTCACATATTTCAGGGTTATTTTCATTAAGGCTCCTATAAGAGGGGAGCTGACTCATCCGAAATTTTGGTTCCAAAACGGTGGGCGTGGAACCACTGGTATCTCTACTCAAGTCGCATTGAAGAAAAGTGGAAGTTAAGTTTAAATTGTAGCTGCATAGATGATGTGCGACTATTTTTGTCTGTATGACGAAAACATTTCATAAACTCAGGTTCAAAACAAGTGCAATATGAAAATATAGCCGATTTCATTGAAACATTTCCCAATAAACTGTTTTTAAATTCGAGAAATAAGTTATCTTTTTAAATTTACCTAATAGGGTGCTTTATCCTACTAATCATAAGTTTTTTTTTACGCCAGAGCAACCAAGTATAATATTAATGTGTTTCAAAAACCTGTAACAAAGCTGGATCCAAGAATGTCCTGGAACCAAAATGGCAGACAAGTCAGCCTGTCCTCTAAAGGAGCTCTAATTTTCATTTTAATTATGAAACATCAACATCGATGTTTCAACGCAAAAATTGATATTTCGCAAACATCGACATTGATCGATGTCGCAGCAATAATCATTTAACGGTATAAGAAGTTCTTGACAAAAGGCATGTTGCCACAAATTTTTCCATATGAGTTATTAGGGTGTCTACCTGGTTTTTCGAATTAAATTTAACTTTTTTTGAAGAGCTCAACAGATGGATAATTTTGGCCGACTGTTGGAAATGGTTAAAAGATGGCCGATGTTTTCTGCAAGTTATCATCGGCAGCCGATGCCGTTAGAATGGCCGACGGAGAAAAATTAATAAATAGTTGATGAGATGTTCCTTTTTAAATATTTTTTAGAAAGAAAAAAGTATTAAATTTCTTGAAAAAACCTATGCAAGTTATAGTCTAAATGAAATAAAAACTCTATTTTTAAGTCTTCTATTTTCGTCTTTTCTTTTCTTTTATTAATTTCATTTCATTTTATTTTAGTTTTCTATTCCATTAATTTCTTTATTTATTTTAACAGCTTGTAAAGCAGTTGGTTTCCAGAAGTTACGCCGACTCCATCCGAGGGAAAATAGATGACACCCGGACCTTCGACGACCCGGGCCACTATGGCGTCAACGTCACAGTGACTGAGGACCACGGTACGGCCCACGTGACTGTCGTCGGTCCGGACGGCGATGCCGTTGTTGCAACGACCACTGTCAATCAGTAGTGGGTATAAATTTTTACTCTGACTTTAGTTCCAACATGAAACGAAAATGAGATTCTCAGAAATGCTGGCGGTTTGCTCAGATAAATAATCTTTAATATAGTTTTAACTAGCTGTCGTGGCCGTCACGAAACTTTCTTTTATATCTATCTTATGAATTCCAGTTACAAAATAAAATACGTACTCGCCCGAATAATTGGAGACAGCTCCAATTTCCCAATTATCGTAATAACCCTGCAAATGCAGAAACAATGAGCAAAATTGGAAATCATTGCAAAAGCCTTGTTTAGATTAATTGCAAACATTTTATTTGTTAGTAAAAAGAAATTGACAACAGTTAAAAATTTCCAATCATTGAAAGTTTTCAGCTGTTTTGATAATTAAATAGCGTGAAAGCGATTTTTTAATGAATTAATTTTTCGCATTGTTGACAAAGCACAAAAATCACCCCACCCTCCCCCTGGGGCGATTGGTGCCAAAATTTAATCGATGCTTGCTTCCATATTGGGTTAGTGTTATTCCAAATTTCATTCAAATCTCAGCAATATTTCTCGAGATACAGTAGGTGCAATGACAAAATAAGCACTTTTGATTGCTCCACCCCCTTTTGAGATATTGACACACAAATTGAATCAGCACTTGTACTCAATAGGGTCTACCTGTGGACAAATTTTCGTTTGATTCCGCCGGTTACTTCCTGAGATATAGCAATCACCCCCGCGCAGAACACGTGCGATTGCTCCACCCCCTCCCTTTGAGATATTGACACGCAAATTGAATCAGCACCTGTACTCGGTAGGGTATACCTATGGACCAGTTTTCGTTTAATTCCGCCGGTTACTTCTTGAGACATAGCAATCACCCCCACGCAGAAGACGTGTGATTGCACCACCTCCCATCGAGCTATTGACATGCAAATTGAACCAGCACCTGTACTCAGTAGTGTCTACCTATGAACCAATTTTCGTTTGATTCCGCCGGTTACTTCCTGAGATATAGCAATCACCTACGCGCAGGGCACGTGCGATTGCTCCACCCCCCTTTGGAGGAATTCTTTGAACAAAGTCAGGTGCACCAGTTCACATAGTGGTACATATGTGCAAAAATTTTTGTTTGGTTTCATGCAGTAGTTTTTGCTCTAGTGCGGCCACAA
This sequence comes from Uloborus plumipes, assembly GCA_038373865.1. Lineage (NCBI taxonomy): Eukaryota > Metazoa > Arthropoda > Arachnida > Araneae > Uloboridae > Uloborus > Uloborus plumipes. The sequence goes on along the minus strand of JAXGGA010002471.1, from coordinate 24,851 downwards.
AAACTGATCACACACATACAGACTCACACACAGACAGACAGACACACAGGCACACAGACAGACATTTTCCAAAAATGGTCGAAATGGACTCAGCGCACCTCAAAACGTGGAAATCCGTCAAAATTCGACATTCGAAAATTTTCACGAAACCAATACTTTCTTCTATATATTAGATATAGAAGAAAGTAAAAACTAAAAAATACGCTTTTAGAGTAAATCCAACTGAAAAGAAGTTTCAAAACTATTGAATATCCACTTATTTTGCATGCACTTATAATGCATCAACACGTAATATAGTGTAGCCTTCAGTAATAATGATAGTCCCTAATAGCACAACGTGTCACAAAAGAGTCACAGTGACGTCACTGCGAGTCACAAGCGTCACAGTCACACCGTGACTGTATTGTGACTTCACATAGAAGTCACAATGTGACGCTTTTGTGACTGGTTTACTGTGACGTTACTGCAATGTCACTGTAACAGATAAACTGTGACATCGGTTGCGGTGGCTGCGATGTGACGTCACAAAAGCGGCACTAGGTGACCGCGGTTGCAATTGGGTCGCAAAGCGCCTTTACTGTAAAGTCGCATTGTGACGTCACCGCGGTCGGACATTCGTAAGTTGCGGCGACTTGGTTGCGACCGCGCTTGTGACGGGTGTGAGGGGTCACAAAGCGTCACATTAGGGTCACTGTGCTATCAGGGAGTATTAAATATATTACTTTCATATTTGCAAAGAATGTAAATTATATATTTTATTCAGAGTTACATATAAACAACTGAAACACTGAAATACATCAACATGTAATATAGTTTAGCCTTTAGTATTAATAATAAGTATAAAATGTATTACCTTTATATTTGTTATGCATTTATATCAGTTATGCATATATTTTCTGGTAAACTACCAGTTACATTCATGATTTATTGTTAAATCTATATATATAAAGATGACGGTGTTCGTTTGTCTGTATGTTTGTAACCGCTGGCCAGAAGCCCCCGCAGCACCCACAGACCTGAAACTTGGCTCAAAAATTCGAACGTACCCCGCCCTCGTGCACCTCGAAGCCCAAATTTTTAATTTCGAATTAGTTATTTTTAAATTAATTAATTAGTCTCATTTTTGGTGTATCCGCCATAATTGAGGGGGGAAAACCTCCCCCCACCCCAAAACATTATATATCGTTGGAAAGGGTTTTTTTTTCTCAAAAAGAAAAGTTTTAGCACGTTTCTGTACGTTAATTAGGACAGGAGATATTAATTAATCAAATTTAGTCAATTTTCAAGGCCTAACTCTACGCAGAACTGAAACACTAGAGCCATTTTCCTGATCAGCTGCTCTTTTGTCCCTGAAGTTACTTTGTGGTTTAAATTTGCGTATAGATTTAAGCCTTGAAAATTTATTCAATTTGATTAATTAATATCTCCTGTTACTTACTTAACTTTCTGTCTCTTATATTTATTTGGCGAATTGATTTAAACTTTAACATGACTTTAAGTGGAATTTAAAAGGTTGTGGAGCGCATTTGAACTAAAGGATATAATATTTTTTCTTCAGAGGAGGTTAAAGTGAATTTAAATTTATTAAGTTGACTTCCTCAAAATTCGGGGTTCCCGAAAATGTCACAATGGAACTATCATTGTTAAAAATTTAGGGATGGCTTATCAGTTCTTCTTCGCATTTGGCGTCGTAAAGTTTGGCGACAATCAGGAAATTTACCAAACCTCCCATCCAGTGAAACACTACTTTCTCCAACTCAAAGAAAAATAAAACGGTCTGGGAAATAACAGTAGTTGTTTGCAGTTTAAAGCGTATTTCATTGCATGTTTAAAACATGTATTTAATGCCGCCATCACTAAATTTTTCATAATAATAGTTCCATTCTGACATTTTCTGTAACACCGCTATTCAGTTAACCGGGAAATTTTCCAAACTTCCCGGCCAGTGAAATCTTGATTATTTGAGAGTCACTGTTAGATTGTAATCACTTCAAAGAGATGGTACGAAAGACAATTATATTTCTTTCCTTTTAATGTTCACATTAAAATCATGGAAGAATGGTTGTAGCTGATCTACCTGATACAATCGGTTCCCTATGTTAATAAATTTAGATTTGGCGACCAATTTTACATTGAAATTACGGTTAAATCGGTGAATTATATTAAATTTCAAGGGCAATATTGCTGTGGTCGTTGAGAGTTTTCGAAAATCTTGGCTCTACAGTTGTGTCAAAAGTTCCATTGAAACGTAAAAATTTCGCTAGAAATAAATAAGTTCCTCACACACACACACGAAAAGAAGAAAAAAGTCTTTAAAACTAAAATAATCCTCGCATTGAACACTACAAACTGAAATGGCATTAAAAGTGTCATCAATATATTTTAAAAGGTCGTGGTGCACATTTGAATTAAAGAATATAATAATTTTACTCTTCGTATTTGGCGTGGTAAAGTTTGGCAACAATAGGGATATTTACCAAACCTCCCAGCCAGTGAAACACTTCTTTCTCCAAATTAAAGAAAAAGAAAACGCTCTGTGAAGGAACAGTAACCTAAATTTTTAATAGTTCCATTCTGACATTTTCGGTAACACCGCTATGAAGTTACTCTTCGTATTTGGCGTCGTAAAATTTGGCAACAATCTGGAAATTTACCAAACCTCCCAGCCAGGGAAATCTTGCTTATTTGAGGGTTACTGTTATAGATTGTATTCACTTCAAAGAGATGGTGCGAAAGACATTATATTTCTTGCCTTTTAATGTTCACATTAAAATCATGGAAGAATGGTTGAGGCTGAGCTACCTGACACAATCGGTTCCCTATGTTAATAAATTTAAATTTGGCGACCAATTTTACATTGAAATTATGGTTAAATCGGTGGATTATGTTAAACTTCAAGGGTAAAATTGCTGTGTTCGTTGAGAGTTTTCGAAAATCTTGCCACTACAGTTATCTCAAAAGTCCCATTGAAACGTTTATTTGGCGAATTGATTTAAACTTTAATATGACTTTTAGTGGAATTCAAAAGGTTGGGGAGCACATTTGAATCAAATATAATAATTTTACTTTAGAGGGTTAGAGTGAATTAAACTTTATTTAGTTAACTTCCTTTACATTTGTTGCACGGGCATCGCCGTGCGGGTACTGCTAGTTTATATATAAAACAAATTCGAAACTTTGCAAGATGTAAGCGGCGTGTTTCCCAGTTCTAGCTCGACTCTCTTCAGAATCGTAGAAGAGAGTTGATGAAAGAAAAGAATAGCTTAACTACAGAATGGGCAGAGTTTTGATCACGTTCATCTAGTCTTCTTTTCTTAGGTAGATCCTTCCGCGCCATTGCGCGTGCGTCAGGTCCTCTCTGATCTTACCAAATTAGGGATGTTAGGTAAGATAACAATAAAGGGAAGGATAATAAAAAGCACTTTGAGCACTATCAAAACAACGTGGAACGATACTGATTTCTAATGCATAGTTTAGTTGAATATGTCGAAAGGGTATAGCAAATTGAAGTTTTGAATTGAAAACTTCTGAAAGTTATCATCCACAACCCATCTACCCTTTTTCAGGTAGAATTGTTCGCGAGTGCTAGGCGCGGCATTCACGTATGGACATGGACAGTATTCCAATTTTTGTGAAAAATATTACATATGCAGCCGGACTTCGTTGAAACGAATTTAAATGGACCTTTAAAATTAATTCGTTTAAACTGACTAGGATTTGACAGACCTAGGTTTAGCCGGTAAAATACCAAAGTATTGGGAAATCTTCGGGCTTTATCCGTAAAGGCTGGCTAATCCCCGTTTTAACCGGTTTTAGCGGGGTTTGACCGACTATGATTGGTTAGACCCAGTTTTAGTCCGTTAGAGGGACAAGTATTAGGGACTTTTCGGGCTTTTGCAGTTAGGCCTGGCTAACCCCGATTAAATCGGTTAAAACAAGGTTTAATCATCATTCTTACCTTAACCGTAACATAATATACAATAGGACGGGGATCGTAAATTTGATTTTTCTTAGCAGTAGTTAGTCTTCAGCGTTTTCGAACTAACGAGGCTTTACTGCATCAACTAGAACATTCCCAAAGTGTGGTCCACAAAACTTTAGTTCAAGTTTATTTAGAATAGAGGAAAGTAATTATGAAAGTGAATGATTATTTTGTCGTTTAATCATTAACAAGAATAGGGTTCTTTAGAGCACAAATGTGAAGCATTAAAAATTCCGTGACCAAAAGAATTTGGGAACCGCTGATCTAAATTGTTTCCACTATTAATATGAAAAATTTTACAATTTTTAGCAATCTTTTATTTATTTACTTTTTTCTTCAAAAGAAATTGCTCAGGGATGAATTCAAAGGAGGTTGACCGATCACCTCTCCCTAGCGGGGATTTTTCCCCCGAAATTTTTCGATATTGAAGTTCCAAAAATTCGATTTTGTGCAAGTTTTTATGAAACTGGCGGAAGAAAATTTGGGGCTCCTGCCTCCTCCCTTCCCTATAATGTTTCGGAGCTGAAGTTCGAATCTTGTTGATTGATATCAATAAACCAGTATGCTGAGTAAAAAGAAAGTTAGAAAAATCAAACGCTCCTCCCTTAAAATATTTCTGATTCCGCCCTTGAGATTGCGCCCCAACTGTTCATTTGCTGGTCGGTCTCTAACCTATTGTTATATATATTTTTAATCCGCTTTTATTAGTTTCACATGTGGGTTTGTTTGTATGTATGAAACTCGGAATAAAAGATAAAATTCACGTTCCTTATAAATATAAAAGTAATATATTTAATACTACACAGTCCAGTCACATTAATGTGACCAGCTGTCAAAAGTCAGAATTACTTCCTTTGAACGGACTGCTGCGAGACGTGCAGGAAGAGTGTCAATTAGGTACCTGAAGGTATTCACTGGGAAATTGAGCCATACTGACTCCAATGACGTGGACAGCTGCGCTAGATTACGCTGGTGAGAATTTATGGCGCGAGCAATCCAATCGAGATGGTCCTACAAATTCTCGATTTGGCTTAACTCAGGTGAGTTTTCTGACCAGGACAGAACGTTAAACTCATTCTGGTGCCCTTCGAACCACGCATGCTCACTGGCAGCTGCATGGTACTTCGCATTGCCCTGCTGGTAGATGCCATCATCCTGAGGAAAATAAATATTTATATAGGGATGGGCATGGACCGCAAGGCAGTTGCGTACTTTTATCTATCCATCGTGTCTTCCACGCTGATGAGTGAACCCATAGAATCCCCCAGACCATAATGCTCCTGCCTTCAGCTTGGAACGTTCCGGTAATGGTTGCCGGGTGTTTGCTTTCAGAGGTTTTACGCCTTCTAGTCCAATGTCCGTCTGTCCGATAGAGCATAAAACATGTTTCATCGGTAAATGCTACCTGTCTCCACTCAATGGACGTCGAACTGGGGTACTGGCGTGAAAATTCTAGGGTTCGTCGTCACTGGACAGTAGTCAGCATAGGTGCATGAACCAGGATTCTGCTTCGGGAACCCAGACGCAGCAATGTCCACTAAACAGTAGTGTGAGAGACGATATTGGTAGCCCCTTGGTTCATCTAGGGGGTCAGTTGCTCAACGGTAGCCCGTCTATTAACCCGAACGCATCTCCGCAGCCGTCATTCGCCTCTGTCATCTATGGCACCTGGAGCATCACATTTGCCATGTCGCTGATCTTGAACAGTCCCATTTTGCCATGCATGGTACACTTTTACCACGACAGCAATGTGACAGCTCAAAAATTCAGGTATTTTGAAAATGCTTCCGCCCTTGACCCGAAAGCCAATTATCATGACCTTTTGTACGTCGTATAAATCGCTTCGTTTTTGCATTACGCCAACGTTAGAAATGTTTTCCAAAGCCCTCACACACCCTTTATATACCCCAACTGCACTGTGTTACCAACGTCTTTCTGTGATTGGTTATTTAGCGTCGACGTCAAAAGTACGTGGTGGTCACATTAATGTGACTGGACTGTGTATTATTAATGCTAAGAGGTTAAACTGTATTACATGTTGATGTATTATAAGTGCATATAAACAGCGGATATTCAGTAGTTTTGAAATTCAGAGGGAAATCAGTGGTGATCATAGCGGATTCGGATGTAAACTATATTTTAAAATTATTAATCATTCATTTTCTTCCCTTGTCTCAAGCTTCGGCAGTTTGATAATATCCCCCTCGACGGGCATCATACTGAACGACGAGATGGACGACTTCAGCTCGCGAAACATCACCAACTACTTCGGGGTTCCCCCGAGCCAGAAGAACTTCATTCGGCCCGGCAAGCGCCCCATGAGTTCCATGTGCCCCGCCGTGGTCGTCGACGGCAACGGAGACGTCCGACTGGCAGTGGGGGCGAACGGGGGCACGCAGATCACCACCAGCGTCGCACAGGTTGGTATTCTTCTTTTGGCTTGTATTTCTGCTTTTACAAATACAAATACTAATGCGACGACCAGCAACAGGGCCCAACTGAGATGGTCCTAGTCGAATTATAGACCTCAATGAAGATCAATGCCCTATTGAAGCTGTCTGCTTCATTGCTCCTTACCACCTCTTCTAGTAAACTGTTCCAAGTTCCCTGCTAAAATAGTAATTTTTCCAAATTTCCAGATGAGCTTGAGATTTGAACAGCTTAAAACAATGACCCCTTGTCCTGCTTTCCGTGCAAAAATCCAACCCCGTAACATCATTCATTTTGATAAATTTAAACAATTGGATAATGTCACCTTTGTTCTTCTTTGCTCAAGACTATACATATCAAGCGCGGATACAAGGAGCCCCCCCCCCCCTTGAGCCAAAAAAAAAGAAAAGAAAAGAGAAAAAGAAAAAAGAGAAAAAGGAAAAAAGAAAGAAAGAAACAGGCACTTATCAAAAATGTAAAAAAAAAGTAATTTTACCTTTCTAGGAATGAGGGATTCATTATATTTCTTTTCTGTTCCGGTGGAACTGAAATTTGGCACCATTTACAAGACAGCGCCGATAAATTAAAAGTCTCTACAGGCAGAAATGCAAATGATAAAAGGAGAAGGGGTTATCCTTCGCCTTCGAATGCATACATTCCGAATCGCCGATTTCTTGACGCCCGTCATCATATGGAGGGACGCCGTCTGTATGACGTAACGAAAATAAGCACGATTTCAAGTGGTCTTAGTCTCCTTTTGGAGTCAGTAGAACTGAGCAACGTTCCTAGTTCGGTTATTACACTTTCTTGTTTATGCGATTTTATGGAGAGGTGGCTAAAAACAAGGAAAATGTAGCAAATCAAATATATCATTTGGACCTGAGCCACTTTTATCAACTGAATCACAGTTAATATCCATTGAATCGCCTTCAAACACAGAAAGGACTAAAGATAAGTTCCGTTTAGTGTAATGCATGCAGGGGCTTCCCAATCTTGAACTATTCAAAGAGGAAAATTTCTGAATTTGCTGATTGAAATTCCCAGTCACTTGCATACTAGAACAAGATTTTCTAATGAAATACTTTACTACTGTGTTGAAATTTGTTTACTCATCAGCCAAAATTTGCCAAAAAAGGATGTTGCAATGACTTCTATTCCGGGCACCCCTGAATGTAAACTACAGTAACTATGCTGAAAACCGATGTAAGCAAGTGATGATGTGTTTATTTTTTTCTCTTCCCTCGTTCTTTATCTCTGCAGATTAATGTCAAGGATTTGTCGGTCCATATTTTTTTTAAATATTTTTTTATCTTAATTTGCAAAAGACATGACATTTAAAAGATTTGGTTTGATTACTTTATTCCCATATTTCTGCATCTCAATACCCATATAAGGCCTCGTAATGCAGAATTTTGTATCTATTTTTTAAACACTTCCCGGGGGAGAACCCCCCGACCCCCTAAAATTAGGGATATTCTACCCTCCTTCATTTAAAAGAGTTAAATGCATCCCCTACAAAGGTCATTCTTCTAAAAATATTTAAAAAAAAAACAAAGAAAGCAGTAGCATTGGAAAAAAACATAGGTGGGAGGGATCAACAAAAAGAAAAAGACCCGACAACACGCACACATACGTATGTTTGTGTTTTTATGCTTCTTTTTTTTTTTGGGGGGGGGGTGTATATATAAATATTTATATATATGAAGGTAAAAAAATCAATCGCCCCCCCCCCTTGAAAAGTTTCTGGATCTGCCCTTGATACATATTAAGCATTCTAAATCTGGAATCATAGTATGAATTAGAAAATCCATTTACTGATCTTGTAGTCCTTCTTTGTACCCTTTCCAATAAATTAATATATTTTTTCAGATAAGGAGAGAAAAACTGAACAGTATACTCCAAAAGAGATCTTATAATCTCATGCATGCGGTAAAACCATGCGTAGAGGGGTGCGCGCGAAGTAAAAAAAATATCAAAAAATTAGCAAAAAAAGTGTTTTGTAAAAATAAATTAGCGAAAAAAAATTTTACTCAAAAATTAGCAAAAACCATTTTTTACCCAACAAATTATCAAAAAAAAAAAATTCTTTTGCGGACAAAAAAGTAGCAAAAAAATTAAAAAAAATGCTGAGGAACTTATTGAAGTTTTCAAGCATTTAGAATTTGAAGTTGAAAAAAAAAAAAACCTCTATTTTTATCAGCATTTGGGATTTTACACTAGTCAGATCAGTCAACCTCAGCAGTCAATCAGTGTCTTGTCTAGAACAGTAACTAGAGATCAACCCGACAAGTGAAATAATAAAAAAAGTTCAAATAGGTAGCAATCGAAAGAACATCCCGAGAAATATTTTTGACGAAAAAATTATTTGTTCTCGTTCACCCGGGTTCGAGGTATAAGGTCTCAAAGTTAGCCGAAATTTTAAGAGGAGATAAGCAAGACAACTAACTATAAGTAGTGTGAAAGATGTTTGCCATTCCTCTCTGAAACTCGTTAAATTTGTTGACTTTTCTTTAAAATTTCGGCAGTGTATGAGGTCTCATATTTCGATAACGCGGACAAAAGGACGAATAATTTTATGGCCAGGAACATGGTTTGCAAAGTTCTATCGATTGCTACCTGTTTAAACTTTTTTCATTGTTACACTATCGTATGGTTTCCTTTTCAAAATACGTCAATGATCCAATAAAGATTTCTTAATTCGAATGATTGGAAAATGGGAAGGCCAACGAATCAAAATGGGTTAAAAACACCCATTTTGATTAAGCAATAAATAAAACTCAAACAATAAAGTTATATTGGCATGGTTGGGTTAAACTATCCCATCTGTGTAATATCTTTACTTCATGTGTGCTATTCACATTACGAACAATCCGGTCGCCCGAATTTTTCCCTGAGAAACTGGTTTTCAGAATCCTTTGCCATGACAGCACGCCGAATCATCGACTTCCGTCACCATTCTAGAATGTTTGATGCTGTAGACTCCCACAGCAGTCCGATTTTTATCAGCGATTTCATTGGTTCTCGGAGGTGCGCGCTCTTATCCCTTGTGGGTGAATATCGTCACATGAATCTTGGACGGAGCTAATGCGAATGCTCGAAATTTTTCACCTCTGTCCGTCACGTCCGAAAAACCATTTCGTTCGGACGAAATGGTCGTAATGTGAATAGCCCTTCAGTCACGTCAACCTAACCAACCGATTTTCGTACTTGTATATTAAAACACATGCAGGGGGCTCTAAAGGAAGCAATTTTCAAAATTAGCTACCAGAGAACAGTTTGATAACAAATTAACACATCTTTGTGGCAGGAGTTGGAGAGTTTGAAAATAATGTAATGTAATTTCATTCATTAAATTTCAAAAAATCTGTGCGGTGATTTTCAATTGGTTTGCTTTAATTTATAGGCTTACTATATGCAGTTCTATCTATTGGAAAATTCTTAAAGTAAAATTAGAAACTAAAGGAGTAAAAACGTGTTATGTTATATGAATTTTCTGCAAGAGCTGAGTTTTTAACCTTAACCGTAGTAAATTTTATAAAATCACCTGTTTTTTTTTTCAGAACACCCTGTAAAAATATGTATAACATAAAATAATAACTGAGAAATTATTTTATCGAAACAAAACTGTTCAACTTCTCTTAATCTTGAATTGTTTTCAATTTACAGGCCATTGTGAGAAATTTGTTCCTAAAGGAAGACATCAAGAAGACAATAGATGCTCCTCGGTTCCATCACCAGCTATTGCCGAACTACATAGAATATGAGACTCTATTTCCTCAAGTAAGAGTTTTTTTGGGGAGGGGGCTTTAATTTACCACAATTATTATTAGTCCAAGAGCCAGCAACGTCGAAAAAACAACTATTTTAAGACGTCTGGCTCTTTAAAATATCTTTCCCTATGCTCGTCTAAGCAGTATGCCGGTTGCCGATGTCTGGTGACTGAGAGTGGTTACGTTTTTTACCGCTAAGCTACTAGTTACATTCATGATTTATTGTTTAAATATATCTAAAAAATACAAAATTTTGCAACATGGAGGGGCGTTATCCCTAATTCCAGCTGGTCACCTTTCAGAAGAGAGATGATGAAAAAAAAAAAGGATAGCTCAATGGCAGAACAGGCCGAGTGTTTGAAACGTGCATCTACGCACAATCTTCCTTTTACCACCAAGCTACCAGTTACATTCATGATTTATTGTTCAAATATATCTAAAACAAATACAAAATTTCGCGATGTGAAGAGGCGTCATTTCGAATTCTAGTTGGTCTCTTTTCTGAAGCGTAGAAGAGAGATGATGAAAGAAAAGAATATATCTAAAACGAATTCAAGTTTATAAAAGGTGTCTATAAAAACTTAGCATCGCAGAGCAAACGCTAATTGTACTATAGTCGACGTAACGAGAATTGATGTGGTAAGGTCAAATAACTTGTCCACTCTCAACCCGTATCCCCTTTTGATTGCCACGCATTATGTAACTACCCCCGCAGTGTTTCTCCCACTTTCGCTTTTCACTACAGGGACCCCACAACACGTGGTTTAACCGGTTGTGTGGGGTCCAGAAAAGCTATCTGTTATTTTGATTCAGGTTAGGAGTAGGCTCCTAACCTGAATCAAAATCTCTGAAATAATCTGGGGGAACTAGAGCAGACACCTGCTCTAGTACCCCCAGAGGTTTTCCTTCACTTGGAGGACTTTGTGACCACGAGCATTTTTAACGTCCCCCAGTCACCATTAGTGAAGACGGTGGATATTTGATTTTCTCAGATCGAACCCGGGACCCTCGGTTACGAGTCCGATGCCTTAAGGCCTATTCACATAACGACCAATTCAGCCGGACGAAATGGTTTTTCGGCCGTGTCGGTCGGAGGGGTGAAAATTTTCCAGTATTCACACTAACTCCGTCCGAAAGTCACGTGACGGTATTCCCCCCACCAAGGAGATTAAAGAGGAGGAGCTAAATCTCTGCTATCTAAAAGTGGCAACGAATTCTCACCCGCCGCCAGAGAACGCTAGCTGAAACGCTCCCTATCTGCTACGGGAATCAATGTAAATGATACTGAATCTGTCATCTTTTTAAATGCTGCTATGGGGAAGAAAAATTTTTTTTTCAACTGGATTTTGGTGTAAATCTTCGATTGACATTATGAATTAAATATGAATTTCATCCCACGAAAATAGGTGCCGTATTCTTTGAGAAATAGGTTTAATCGAATGCACTTACCAACTTGCCAAATCTGACAGAATCTGTCATTTTAAAAGACTGCTGTTGGCAAGAATATTTTTTTTTAATTGGAATTTTGCTCAAACCATCGATTAACATTATGAACTAAATATATTTAATAAATACATTTAAACTAATAATTATTTTGTCTACTAAATATATTTAATTAATAACAAAATTAAATTCTGACATAATTAATTTTTTGCCTCATGCTTAATTTATCAACAATTTAGAGAACTGATTCTCAGCAAAAATTATATCGTACAATGCAAAGAAAATGTCACATACAGTCGCATATATGTCAAATTTGGCAAGTAGCTAGATGCCGTCGATTAAACATCTTTCTTAAAAAATACGGCAAAATTTCAGTAGGGTGGATCAAAGTCATATTTAGTTCATAATGTTAATCGATGGTTTACACCAAAATCCAGTTGAAAAAAAAAATTTTCTTTCCCATAGCAGCATTTAAAAAGATGACAGATTCAGTATCATTTACATTGATTCCCGTAGGAGATAGGGAGCGTTTCAGCTAGCGTCCTCTGGCGGCGGGTGAGAATTCGTTGCCACTTTCAAACTAGCGCATCCGTAGAACATTTCTCTCCTTCTTTCTACTCCGTGCCCCCCACTAATTACAGAGAGAGCGCACCTGGCGAGAGCTAATGAAGTCGCTACCAAACTACCGGTCTACTTTCAGAACCGACGACATCCAGCTTTCTAGGCGTGCAGTGATGGCAACGGATTTCGAAAACGAGTTTCGCAGAGAAAAATTCGGTTCGGACGACCGAATTGGTCGTAATGTGAGTAGGCCTTTACTGGTCGGGAAACCACAGCCCTCGGTGTTTCTTCCAATAGGAAAGCAATAGCATAATACTATTAAATGTTCCAACTTTGACTTTTAGATATTTTATAGTATCTTACAAAACACAAAAAATCACCATCGCCCAATTTCAAAACACAAAGATTGATTTTTTAATGACTTTTTTAATGCACACAAGCAAAACATCACACCTTGAGAAACGAAACCAGTGACATCATATGGCTGCATCTTTCAGCCATTCACATACAAAATTGTATTGCAGCTACTTGAGCTTTTCATTGAGGATTTGTTTTCCCTTCCGTTATCAATTAGTTTATTTCCAATCATTCACTGCAAAGATTGGATTCGTCGAAAGGCAAACGGTACCCTGATGGTTGTCATAGTTACGGCGCTATGCACTTTTTTCCCACTTAGCTTTAGTAACAATGGTTAAATGCAAACGATTGAAATTGTTTTGTGCGTAAACTATTATTCAATCAGCATTAATATCATACTTTTTTAAGTATTTATATAACGGATACTCATGATGGCAGAACTTGCTAAAACAAACTATTTAGCCCTAGATTTGTTAGAAAACGTTTAGAAATGACTGAGATACGAGGACATAAAAAAAAACGTAAGCCTAATTTGATAAAAATAAAATTAATGAAATGCCTCAACAGCGGTGTACAAAAAAGGAGTGAAACTGTTATCTTTCATGCGGTTTCAATGGAGACGATACAAAATTTCTAAAATTGATACACCTATTTTAAAGTAACCGAGAAGAATAACGTATCACGAGTATCAGAGATGATGATTTTCAAACTTTTTGCAATGAAACAAACTTCATTTTTTAAAAATTGCACTACTTGGCGACTTTTACTAGCATGGTAAGTTTACTAGCATGGTCAAGAAGCGTTGTGAATGCGAGGGAAAACCTGTGTGGCCAGTTTCGCAATTCAAGAATTTTACTCCATTGACAGCCCGGTGAAACTTTCCTTAAGTGGGGTGGTTTGACCCGGTTTGGATACTCTTGAAAAAATAGTAATAAAATGCTTAATATGTAATTTAAATAAAAACTAATGATGTAAAAAGTTGCTAGACACCATAAGGAAACAAATAATGTCGATTTGGAAATTTTCTAATGGTTAAAGAAAACAGAAAAATGTGTTCGTAAAAAGGGGGTCAAACCTCCTTAGTTTTCCTGCACCTCAAGATAAGAGCATTTCGAAACATTCTTTGCACTGTTATTACAGATTTGTGTTTTGCATTGCATACTAGAGAATAGCTTGTGTCTTCTTTTATGGGAACACCATTTTTCCCTTTGCTCCCTTATAAAAAGGGCAAGCTGGGGCGAGGCACCAGCAAGCAAAACTTCTTGCCTCAGGATTGCATAAAGATTGACTTGTCAAAAAGGCAATCTTGCTTCAAGACTGTATCAAGATAGTTATGTTACTGATTTTAGGTTGTCAGCGTCTTACCAGAAGATTGTCTGTCAAGAAGTATGCAACCTTAAGAAAATATCAAGGTTGGCTGCTTTTGTAATCTTGCATAAAGACTGTCATATGTCAACATCTTGTCATGACGATGCGATATCAACCTTTCTGCAAGATATTATCATGACAATCAATCTGTGTGCGTTTCTCTTCTATTGTGCGCGCTGATGATTTTAACGGCGACAGTTAGAAATCCAGAACATTATTTTCAATCTTGACGCTGACAAGATTTATGCAATCTTGATATTACAAAACGAAATTAATATTTATATGTCAATATGTATGTAATATTGCATGTGTCTTGACATGACAATCTTGTTATAACAATATTTATACGATCTATATGCAGTATTAAATACGTAACATTGACGCCGTCAGTATAATATCAAGATCTGTCAAGATTGCTGCAAAAAATTTTGCTTGCAGGGAGGGGGGGGGGAATTGGAGGTAAACTTTTAAGAAACCAGCTACTAAAATTTGCCAATATCACCCTCGTAGAGCTTATTTTTTTTTTTTAATCAACTGTTCAAATTGAATATGTTGAGACACTTTGTATAACACTACTCAGCACCAGCATTGTATTCCACTCAAAATAGTTGTTTCCGATGTATTTTGCCTTGCTAAATACGAAAATCACCATAAAAATGCTTGTTTTCAAGATACAAGAGCCAATAGGTTAGTGTAATCTCACTATTGTTCTATTTTTTCTGGCAGAAAGAAGTGCCTCCCAGGGACTTTGACCCCTGGTTGCGACAGAAAATATCACCCCATAAAACGCCATGGGACTTTAAGGAATTTAAATTCCAAGTCGAGCATTGCCGAAAATCAGTCTCTATAGAAGATCCACCCATTTTTGCTTCCACATACGCCTTTTTGTCAGTTATTATGAACAACTTCGAGGACAAAGTTGATTTTCCAATCCCTTAAGGAGTAATTCCCAAGACATATTTTAGCAAAGGTATGATAGAAATTTTTTAATGAACCTTTAAAGAGGCACACTCTGATTTTTGGTAAAACATGTGGAAGGAAAGAGAATAGCACCTTAGAAGCTTTTAAGGGTGTGTTACAAGAAACAGAAGAAGAAGCAGGAACTAAGCGCCAGTTGGTCTCAAATAAATCCTACAGAATTTCAGTAACCATTGATGCTATATTGAAACATTGCATCTCTGAGACTCTATTTTTTCCACTCCTTTGTGGATTTTGGACTAAAAACTGGATCTGTGAGCAAAAAGCTTGGGTGTAAAGATTTTACTGAGCTATCTCTGCAATAGAACGCATATATTAGAGTCACTGAGCTGAGTTAATTGTTTCGACAAATACTTCTGGACAACTACAAGAGATGATCCTTCTTTTACGTACAAGAAACAGTCATAAATAAAGTGTTTACTGAAAAAAGATAGAAACAGGCGCTGTTTTTTTAAAAATAAACATTACATTTGTTGCACAGGATATGTATTTTTTCTTTTTAAAGTTACCTTAAAATTATTAGGTGGTTAGTGTGAATTTCTCTCTAGGGGGCTTTAGTTTGTCTTGAAAACAAAAGCTAATAAACAAAAAAGTAGTTCTATAATTTTGATGGAAGTAACGGTGTAGTCTAGGGAACAAGAAAAAAATAAAATCTATAATAATTATGAACGTAACATGACGACAAATTCCTAATTTATTCCAATACAAATAAAGTAGTATTTACCCTTTTCTATAACGTAAAAAATTTTTAGTCCTTATACCTTTTTGAATATAAGACGGCCTCTGACTCATATGTAAGTAAACATTATTTGGACAAAATAAGCAGGTACTTGGCATTATTTTTAAGCAAATCATTTTTAACAGTGTGAGTGTTTTTTTTCTTTTCTTAATTTTAAATCATTCATCTTACTATTTATTTCAGAGTACCTTGGAGGATTTGAAAAAACTGGGCCACAAAACGCACGTCCTAGGAAGCAAAATGGTTGGTATTTTGATGGGAATCGCGAGAGGAGAAGACGGTCTGCTGTATGCCAACTCCGACTACAGAAAAGGAGGAAACGTCGACGGATTCTGAGAAATCATTCGAGCATTTCATCGTCGAAACTACCGTCCATTGTACAATTTGTATATAGACTCGTAGCAGTATTTTTAAATGTTCTGTTGATGTTAGAAGTTCTGGGTGAATTCTCAATGTATGATAAACTTTCAAAGATCAAAGAACGAAATGGTATCTGTTGTC
Source organism: Uloborus plumipes (assembly GCA_038373865.1). Taxonomy (NCBI): domain Eukaryota; kingdom Metazoa; phylum Arthropoda; class Arachnida; order Araneae; family Uloboridae; genus Uloborus; species Uloborus plumipes. Next base: position 8,722 of record JAXGGA010002471.1, on the reverse strand, counting down.
TTACAATCTATGTGGTTCATGCTTCGAATGCTTTTCCCTTTTTTGATTTTTAGTACAATAAACTCCCGATTATGGGTGTCAAGGTCCAGAATTACAACGGATAATCCGAAAAATAGGTAAAAAACGATACTAGCGTATACAAAAACGATCAATAATGCTCACACAATACATTTGAAGTAAACCTGAGAGGAATACCATTAAATGTAAAAAATATCTGTAAAACGAGTAATAACACATTCAGACAGTAAATGATGATAATAGCCATGGATTGTAGGAAAATTCCGAAACGTTACATATCATTTCTGGGTAACGTTACGGTATTTCGCGGTTTTTCACCTATTTTCTGCGAAAACCAAGTTTCTTTACAAAAAAGTTTCCTGAATTGGTACACGTTGCATGCATGTTGATTTCTCCATGGTGTGAAAAATATTTTTTGCCACCAGTTGGAAGTTATATCCAAAGTTTTTATTAATTATTTCGAGTTCAACTTGGTTCTGGCTTGTCCAGATTGAATTCGCACCCATATACGGGCTTATGTGGTCTCAGGGAAACTAGCTTTGACAGAATTACAAGCTAATGTTAGTTTCAGCTGTTTGCTTGCAATTTCTGTCTTAAGTACTGGGGATACTTGCTAAGCTGTTTTAGAGACCTTGGTAAAACATGAAGGTGCCGAACTGTTACCATAACCCTATTTAAATATTTTTGGAAAGTTGCCGACTTTTTACTGCAACGTGACTGACTTTTACTTGGAAGGTTTCTGTGTGGGGGGGGGGGGGGTGAGTTCTTCAAGATAGTTACCGACTTAACAGGAAACTTTTCTTAGTTTTTCTCCAGACCAGTGGCTGGCAGAAATTAGGTTCATTGACTGTCCATTGTTTTCCAGAAACGTTTCGGAACTTTTTTTCATAGTGTAATAGAGTGCAATTGCAGCCAATACCTTGAATTTTTACACTAAGTCGATTTGTTGTTTTTCTTTTCTCACTTTAAAATTCTTCCAAATTTTTAATTGAAGTTTTTTACTAACTTTTACGTAGTAAAGGAAGTATTGTGATTGCGAAAAAAAAATCACTCAAATTTGAGTCTAAATTTTGATTTTGCTCACCCCGAATGAATGTTCAGTAGTTTTTTCGACCTGTCAGCACGTGCATATGTATCTACCAACATATAAGCCGCCGAAAAATCCTTTTCAACCACCCCCGAGTTAATTACGACGAGTTTTCTCGTGACGTCTATATATACGTATGTGCGGATGTATGTATGTATGTGGATCGCATAACTCAAAAACTATATGCCGTAGCAGCTTCTAGCTTGGTATGTAGGCTCTGAGGATGGTCTAGTTGTGCACCTCCCCTTGTGGTTGCATTCGAATGTTCCCAAGGGGGTGTTTTACCCTTTTTTTGTGGTAAATCAGTGTTAATTTCAATGCAGACTCAATGATATGAATTGGCGCAACCACTTGGCGATATGTCGCCAAGCTTTTGGTCGTCAAGTGTTTGACGCCAACTTGCCAACATATCGCCAAGTTGGCGACAAATTTGACAAAATTAATTTTTTGAATTTGGGTTCAACTTGGCGCTATTGGCGATATTTTGCGAAAAATTTTCTGAATGATCTACAAATCAGTAATATTTAGAAAATTAACCATTGTAAAATATTTTTTATATTGTTTCGTGGCAGATTAGGGGAGTAAATATTTGAATTGTTACCTTGCTCACTCTAAGCACTTTTTTAACACTTAAGGCAACTACTAAGAAATTTACACGTAAAAGGAAGTAGTGTGGGGTCCATACCAGATTTTTTAATAATATCTTGTTGCAAAGCGATGTATCATCCTGTGCCTCTAAATAATCAATTAGTCCGTCGATGTGAGCGGCTAGATGCGGCTGATGCTTCGCGGCTAGATTTAAAATGGCAGCAAACAAGGCTTAGGTTGAAATAGTGCATTTTCCTACATTCAGAAACCATCAACGTAAAAAAAAAAAAAGTGTGAAAAACCCTCCGATAATCCAACAATGGAAAATCGGGAGTTTAACTGTCTCTTTTGTTCGAAGCCACTCGCTGATTGCTTAAACAATTCAAACTGAATAATGTAAAACGAAAGCTACCTTTTGTTGTGAGAAAGAAAAATAAATAAATAACATCTTCTGAGAATGCTATGCATCACTGGGTAAAAAGGCGCAAATGAGAGTTTTCTTAATGCTACTCTGTTTAAAACTAGAGGTCGCACATGGCACCTTTAAGGATGAAACGTTGTAGCACAAGCGGCACGCACTAAAAAGGTGCCACTTGACTCCTTATTGTATCCTTGAAGGTGCCATTTGGCTCCATGTGGCACCCCATGGATGACCCATGGCACCTAAGGAGCGAAATAGCTCATTCAAGGGTGCCATAGAGAGTCAAGTGTCCCCCTTCAGGGGTGAAAAAACGTTGTGGTGCTACAACGTTTAACTCTTAAAGGTGTCTTGTGCAATCTATAGTTTTAAAAGTGTATTTCTTTTGCTAGTCTCTTCAGTGCTGCGACATATTGAGCTTTTAGAAGTGGCTAGGTAAAAGCAGTCAAAATATTTGGTGAAGTGATATAATATAAGATAAATTCGTATTTGTGCAAGTACAAGAAACAAACAACCAAACAAAACACTTTTTTTACTTTTTTGCTAGAATACCTAATCACTCCAGGGGGGGGGGGGTCCTTGGCTCTGAAGTAGAAGCTGCGCCTTCAAAGCCGGGGAATGTGAGTAAAGATTCCCGCCCTGCTTCGGGTGCTCTTTTCTTCAGATACATTGTATAAATATTTACTGTGCTTGTCTGGAGGCAAGGCGGTTAGTACGCTGTCATCCGTGTAGGGGGCCGTGGTGGCCCGATCGGTAAGGCATCGGACTCGTGTCCGGAGGGACCCGGGTTCGATCCCAGCCGATCAAAGATCCACCGCCTTGATTAATGGTGGCTGGGAGGCGTTAAAAATGTCGTGGTCACAAAGTCCTCCAAGTGAAACGATACCTCTGGTGGTGCTGGGCCTAGGGTTAGCTCGACCCTAGGTTCTGGTTCAAAATTAAGAACAGAGCGCCCTTCAGGGCCCTATCCCGGTTAAACCACGAAGCTGTGGTAGGTACGGGGGACTCTGGAGGTGTGAAATGAAATGTCATCCGTGTATGTAAAGCTGATAAACTTCTAAATAAAGAGAGAAACTAAGAGCCTAGCTTCATTTGCCTTGCAATATTTCCCTTACTCTACATTCCATGAAAACACATTTCGGTTTACTTCGCTACGTTCCTGTCGACCACATGAGCACCGCACAGATCTCCTGCCAAAGTTGTAGATCATTTTTTCCGGGTTAAACGTTGTCCAGAGTGCACCACGTGGAGGTAGGTCCACAGTGCACTAAGTCACACAAATATGTGATAAGCAAGAAGTTCTGTCAAGAACTAAACCAACCTTCTTTCCCGTACATCGAAATCGGCATTCTAGCATCTGATCATTATTCTCTTGATTATCTGAGACTGAAAATTATGTCAAACATACCTTTTTAGCACTTAAAGCTGATTTCTAAAAGCAAAATATACCCCTCTCATCAGATGAAATAGACACGTAAAAAGTAAATAAACGAATAAATAAAGTTTTGTCGCACCTTTTAAAGAATGTAACTGTTACAGTTCTTCCGTAGAAAAAATCCTTAATCGTTTTCAAAAATAAATAAATAAATAAGTGAATCAATAAAAGTACAAAGAGCATAAAAACACATTTTATCAAACAAAGAAAAACAAAAGAAAAAAAAAACTCGTCCGTTAATAAAATGTCTAGAATTTCACTTTTAATCCGTTGCCAGTTGTTAAATATAAATCTCTACTAATAATAAAGCTGAAAGTTTGTCTCTCTGTCTTTCCTTCTGTCTTTCCTTCTGTCTGTCTGTTACGCGCGTAGCGCCAAAACCGTTCGGTCGATTTTCATGCCACTTGGTACAAAATTAGTTTGTATCATGTAGTTTTGCACCTCGAAGCGATTTTTCGAAAATTCCATTTCGTTCTTTTTCTATTCGAATTCTTAGCGGAAATTCGATAAAATAGGGAAGAAATATTTTATACACATTTTCAAGTCTTATGTCATTCGAAAGCTTGAAATTTTCTGCACAAAATGACGTTTTTTCGAAGTTTCTACGATCATCAGGAGAGCTGTAACAATTGTTTTTAGAATCCCGAAATTCAAGGCTTACCTTCAGTAAAGCAAGCCAAACGATTCTAAAATAGCTTTGCTCGCGAATAAAATTTGTTTGAAAATAGAGATGAAATGAATTATTTTATCAACGGAAATCAACTTTTCATGTTGTTACCATGGTTACGTTTTTATTTCGTTCTTTTTCCCTTAATAATTTTAAAAATGTATTTGTTTTTGTAACAATCCAAACTCCAAGCCTTATTAAAATTAGTCAAATGAAATATTAAAAACCGTGATAAGATGGCACCTGTCAATCAAATGAGAAATCGAGTCCTTTCCTTAAAATACAGGATACCATTCTAAATTTATCGTCTGCAAAACATATTTTACTTCATTATTAATTTATTTCAATATAAATTGCAGCAAATGGCTTGAGTGAACGAATTTAGCTTTTAATTTATCGTTTGCTGGTTGATCTTTGTCGATGTTTATTGTTTTTATTATCATTGTGAAGAATAATGCACGAAATTTCTATGACTAATACTTAAAATTTTTAGGATCAGTTGAGTTTAAAAGAAAAAATTGCTCCAAATATACTTTTGCAATGTGATTATTTATTGTTGGACTGTAATTTGCAGCAATAATTGCATTTAATAAATAATGAAAGACAATATTAAAAATTATTTTTTTGGCGACTTTTTTACAATTTGGCATTCAATTCTATTTCAGTATATTTACTTCTATCTTATTGCGATATTGCAACGTTCTTTCTAAAGTATGTCATTTCGGAAAATGTATTATTTTGTTTTTGAAGTTAGGAAAGAAAACTTTCTTCTTCTTTTAAACTTTGGTAAGATTTCTGTTGGTTTCTGTGAGCAACAAAATTTTTCTTATTTTTTCTTTTGGCTTATTTTTGTGCACCTATCTTTGGGGTTGCATTCGAATGTCCCCAAGGGGGTGATTTACCCCTTTTATGGGGTAATCAGGGCTTTCAATGCAGACCAAAGTGATATGAATTGGCGCGACCACTTGGCGATATCTCGCCAAGCTTTTGGTCACCAAGTGTTTGACGCCAATTTGGCGACATATCGCCAAGTTGGCAATAAATTTAGCGAAAAAAAAATTTTTTTGGGTTCAATTTGGCGCTATTGGCGATATTTTGCGAAAAATCTACTGAATGATGTTAAAATCGGCGATATTTAGGAGATTAATCATTGTAAAACATTTTTTTGCATTGTTTCGTGGCAAACTAGGGATGCAAATGTTTGAATTGTTATCTTACTCACTTCAAGCACTATTTTAGCACTTAAGGCATCTACTAAGAAATTTACACGTAAAAGGAAGTAGTGTAGGGTCCATACCAAATTTTTATATCATACTTTGAAGGAATTATAGTTGAATTATAACTAAAATAGAGTATTTTTTTCTGCTATATCATTTTTTTACAAATGAACTTTTAATTTTATACCACGGGCAAAGCCGTGCGGGTACCGCTAGTAAAGAATAAAATGCTCTCGTAAATGAAATATTTTTGTTACAAAAAAATCGTCTGCCAAAAAAAAAAAAAAAATAAAAATAACAATAATAAATTAAATAAAACAAATACATAAGTAAACAAAAAATCGGCTGCACAGTCATTTTTTTTCTGAGCCTGAATTTCTGCCATGTTTGCGGAGTCGGAGTCGGAATCAGAGTCCTCACAGAAGATTATTCAGAAAAGTACTTTACAAACATTATTTATCAAAACTATTTTCTTACAAAGTTAGTTTGAAGGAAATCCGACTTTAAGTTCAGGATCAACATTCAACTTAAATTCCCCGTAGGCGCTAATGTTAAATTTTTTTTCTGAACGGTTCAATATTGAACGAAAAATGGTTCAAATCAAAAAGCGAAGTATGGGAATGAGCCTCTCCGAGATCTTTCAAACAAAAAAAAGTTTATTCCTTCCGGACGGTTCACTCAAAAGTTATTAGGTGGGGAAAGGTTGCTTGAACGGTTCAATGTTGAACGAAAAAATGTTCAAATTGATAATTTAAATGCGGTAATGAAGTATCCTTGCTGAGATCCTTCGAACGAAAAACAAAAGTTTATTTAAATCGAACTGTTCACTCAAAAGTTATTAGGGGTGACAGCTTGCTTGAGCGGTTCAATGTTGAACGAAAAACTGTTCAAATCGGACATGTAAATACGGGAATGAAGTATCCTTCATAAGATCTTTCGAACAAAAAAAAGTTTGTTCAAATCGGACTGTTCACTCAAAAGGGACAGGTTGTTTGAATGGTTCAAAGTTGAACCAAAAATTGTTCAAATCGAAAAATCAAATATGGGAATAAGCTGTATTCGCCGAGATCCTTCCAACAAAAAAAAGTTTGTCAAAATCGGAATGTTCATTCAAAAGTTATTAGGGGGGGGGGACAGACAGACCGACCGACCGACACACAAATTCTCCATCTCAATACCCTACTTTCAAATTTTTAATTTTTCGACATTCATTTTACCTTGTTATTTCTTGTTGGCGTTTTTTTCGGACTTGGTGATATTTTTTTAATTTGGCGATATTTTTTTGACTTGGCGATATTTTTTAGATGCATTAAGCCACTTTTAATACTTTTTTCGTCTTTCTTTTATTTTTAACGGGAAAGTACGCTAAAAAGGGGGTTCTCATCGAAAACTTTACAGTAGGTGCGAATTTTATATGAAGACGACCAACTAACAATAATTTACTACAAAAATTTGTAGAGCACACTATTACAGAAAAAATAAAACATCACACGTATCTCTATGTTAATAGTCTTCGAATGCGAGCAGGTGTTTCGTTTTTTTTTTCTATGACTCTACCTTATGTTCCCTATATTCTAGGGAATGAAAGACGCCTTAATAAAGTTTCAAAAAATGTCAGCTTGCTTTTTTTTTTAAACTACATGCATCGTACAAGTTCTGAACCAATAATAGGCTCTTAAAAGAGCAGTCGAAAACGTTGTACCATGAAATAAATAAAATGGGGAAACGTGTGTATGGGTCATTCCGACGAAAATGGTACAAATCATGTCTGAAACTCTTTACTTAATCAATTTAAATAATTTCCACCAACTAATCATATTTTTTTTTTATTGAGTTTCAATTTATTTGTTTATAACTAAGTGTAAATAACTAGTACATGACTCATTTATGAAAGGATTTTAAATATTTTGATCACTTTGTTTAACAGAGTGGATAAATAAGCCTTTAAAAATATCTGTATAATCACAAAGAAAAGTTAGAATCACAGAATAAGCATCAAGTGGAATAAACAGCCTAAAACTGTAAGTCTGTTTTCAATTTTAAAAAAAAAAAATTTTCTCATCATGAAATCGGCTCTAACAGAGTGGACATCCAACTATCATAAGAAAAGAATTAGGCTCACCCTGGTTGTTGACCACATAACTCAATGTAGCAAGCTAATCACGGCAGTTATACTACCTATATTTTAAAAAATAGAAATCAGATTGAATGCAATTGTTTATTTTATTTCCAAAAGGCATGTAACAGAGTGGACAATTCGAAACATAGAAAATCTAGGGACATGGATAAATAATAGTGTTTTTGGGGATTTTTTTTTTTTTTTCATTTGCGTAATAATCTGCAGAAATGGTGTCAGAAGCATCTTTTGTGCAGTGCAGTGCAATTTATTTTGTTGTTACATTTCAATTTAATTTTAAATCACATTTAAAATTATAGCAATTCGAAGCTGGAACGTGTCATTTTCTCCTTCTTCTGACAAAGATAATTTTTTTTGTGTCATTTCTAAGTGGATTATACCTAATCAATTGATACTTGAAGGCACAAAATTAAATGGAGAACCAATAAAAAATACACTTAATGGGTGGTAGGTATTAAAATTGATTTAACAAAATTCTGAAATCTCGGACATGATTTGTACCATTTTCGTCGGAATGACCCGTATACAAGAACAAATAAAAACATTTAAAATGAGTTAAAAACGTAGCAAACAACTGTTTCGAGGATTAGCTTTTTAACGAGTTCATTAATTATTCTGGATAGCCCACCCTCATACGCAAGAATCTCTTAGAAAAATTATCATGAAGTTCGGATTTGTTTATTTTTGAAAAAAATTAAAAATAACATATAATTTAGAAACTTCATACTCAGAGATTTTTATTGACAGGAAAATTTTTAATCAAAAAATTACCTTTTAATTATGTCCACACATAATATTTGCATAATTTATGTGAAAATGGAGCATAGTAAAATGAGCTATAAAACAAAAAAATAGGAAGTTAAAAAGAAAGTTGCATAGGGGGGCCCACAAATCCTGTCGACTGTCCTGTTTTGGATTTCTAGAAGTCATATGGCTTTGATCAAGGTATATCAAAGTCCAAGGTATATATATATACCTTGGGCTTTGATAAACGGAATCTCAATGCAATACGACGAGAAATACTACCATCGATCGGCCTTCCATCTCAAATTTGACAATCAATCATTTAAGCTTTGATTTGAACCTTTGTGAAAATGTTTTTTATTTTTAATCGACTTCAACAATGGAGGAGGTTATACAATTTGTATGAGGTGT